>JAWWMW010001533.1:46014-59875 GCA_035048345.1 Echeveria elegans
AGGAAGAGATAGAGCGAGAAGGATCGTTGACGACGGAGGACCAGCAGATCGCGATATTAGGGTTTCTTCCAGCTCGTAGTCGCTGATGTGAATCGGCACTGGTTTAGCTTTCAATTCAACCGAGCGGAAACACGGTTCAATTAGCCCAAATAGAAAACGAGACTGAATTACTCCCTTCGTTTGCATTTCTTCTTCCTGTTTATTTTTTTAACTCTCGTATGCTCTTCATATTAAAAAAAAAAGTTAATCATAGAAAAAGATACGTATGTATAACACTTTTTTTTTAGATGATACTTCTTCGTTTTAATTTTATATTTAAACATCATTATCTTTTCACCGTTAACGAATCGACACCATCTGTCACAATTAACAGCAATTAGGCCACTTGATTGTATTTTTAAAAACATTAGGGGTCTGATTGAAAATTAAATTAATACAATCAGATCTCATTAAAATGAAATTAATAAGACTTACAAATTAAAATTAAAATTTAAAATTTTAAATAAAATTTTAAATTTAAAACTAAACTTAAAATTAAAATTTTAAATTTTAAATAAAAATTTTAATTTTTAATTTTTTTGATTACAATATTCCAAAAGAATGCGAATCAAAGTATACACCACGGAAACGTAGCCCGCAACAAGGATCAATGTATGGTGATAACAAATTGAAAAGCGACAATCGATCAACATCACTTTCAATAACAGTACAAAATAAAAAAATAAAAAAATACAAATAAAAACTAAGCAATCTAAACACGAATTGCTAGATGCTTAAAATAAAAATAAAAACAATCTAACAACGCATCCTAGATGCTTAAAATAAAAACATTTCACCCACCACTGAAATGAGTCGTTGATGAGGAGAGAAATTATAACTGAATTCCACGTTAATGGAGTAGCGTGGAACAATAACTATTTTCATTCCAATTAATTGCACCAAATCGAACCACCGCCCGCAACCCAACACTCGTCGCAAGCCTCGAGCAGGGAGTAGTACACCCACCCACATGATGGCACGTGCGCGACATGAAAGCAGGGATGACGGCAATCTCCTCTTCCATATAGCCTCTATGGCTTTCCATCTGTAAGTTTAAATTAATCATTTTGAATTAATACAAAATTTTAATTCAATTTACTTAATTTAAATAAAGTTTGGGTCAGCCCGATGAACTGAATAAGAATTTGAGTCGAAGAAAAGAGTTTTGGGCCGAAACCCGACTTATTTGACAAGTTAGCACTTAAGCCCAGGAAGCCCGATACCAAGCTCGCTAAATTCCCTATAAATAGATAGTTTCAGCATCACAATTCATTCATTCAGAAAGATTCACAAGTTCAAAAGAATCCAGAGAATGAGTGAAGAAGGCTCTGAGCCACATCTTCCACCGTCTAGAAGTCAACAAGTGCGCCAAATCCAGCACCGCCTGCCAGAAGAGAATAGTCGGACTCTCGCCGCTCAAATCCTTCAGCGCCAAGGTGAGAAACCAAGTCATCAAGAACTTCACCGACGCCAAACCAAGTCTTGACCACCGTTGACCGGCGGAGGTCCGGTCGTTGACCGATTGGTCAAAATTTAAAAAGATGGTATTAAAGGGCGCCCTTACTCTTTTGATACCCGCCCACTAAACCCTTACCCTTTTGTACCATCTACCATTTTTTACCCTCTACACACATACCCTACCCTACCCGCCCATTTGACCTCTACTTTTTGGTATGCCTCTAGTGACTTCAAGTCTCCAACATTTAACATTTAACCTTATTGATCAACTTCTAATAAGATCAACAATGGGAATGCAAATCTCATATAGCCCTAACTCCTCTAATTCCACACCCTCACAGTTTTTTGAGCCGCTGATCTAGATTTGGACCAGTGCTATCACTGCTTCCTCTGCTTGACAAAAGAGCATGGGAGGTTCAAACGACCAATAGCAACAACTTTTGATTTTTAGCTGGGTTGTTTCCCATGTGTTTCATGGTTTGCTGAAGATGATTTTGATCCCCTGCTGGCTGGGATGTACGTCCATGCTATGGCTACAGTTCCAATGGTGACAGCTGCAGCGACTGAGCCCAAACTCATCTTCTCTTTGTCTTCCCCTTTTGCCTACGACGAGCCAGTTCTGTAGAGTAGATCACAAACAGTTTAGAGCAACTTGTATGAAATGACAAAAGTAGTCTACCACGCACACAATCCAAAGAAACCTATTTTCAGTCTAGCTCTAGAACTTCCGTCCTCTACCGAGCAAATAATTAGTCATGAGGATCTCCAGAGTGTATTCAAAATGGACGTTAAATGAATCCATTCTTGCACTGCATATTCAGGCTGTTGAGCTCTTAAATAACCTAAGATGGTTGTCTGAACACACTTCAAAGCTCATTCTTAAGAATCCTAAATAAACGCTGAAAGGTAGATAATTCTTGCCTATAGATTCCTGATTTCTCTGTGACTTTTCTCTGTTCACTGTTTCATAGTAATTCAGACGGTCACTTAATCTGGCTATCTCAAAGTTTTTTGCTTCAAGTTGAGTTTCCAGCTCAAGCCGGGCCTCTGCTTTTGCCAGTCCCCTTCCTATAGATTGTGAGACAAACCAGGCTATATGGACATGTTGCCACTTTGAGATAGCCAGAGGTGTCTTTAAAAAAAATCTCCTATTTTTTTTCACCAACCAAACGGGGCCTAAGTGTACGTAAAGTCAAATAAGAACAATATCTATAGTGATACTTCACAACTGCAAAAACTTGCCAGTGAGGCCCAGCCTAAGTGGGCATGGAGTAAATCAATCAGGTTTCAATTTCGGACGGATACGATATGGAGATGTTGAATTACAATGAAGGCATATTGTCTCCTATGAGTAGAGTTTGTTATTTAAATTAAAAGCAACTACGACAAAAAAATGCAATATTCTTAAGCCTTACAACTACCTCTCGATAAACAAAGCAACACACACATCAAAGAAATAACATTAATAAAAAAGCCTGCTCATTGCATTCATATTAGCTCACCTCTTACAACACAACCATACCAAGCCGAAGAGGCTCGTCACACTTGCACATCCCCAATGACATATGCACTAGGCGAAACAAATGCATCCCTATCAACAACTGGTGCTTTGTCAAATATGTTCATCAGCGTCCCGTGCCTCGAAACTATTCATTATCCAACAATTAGCCAAAAATCAGTAACAACAACCAACACTCAGTACCCATCTAAACTAGATCAGAATGTTGAGATCAGTTTCTAAAATGAGTACATAAATCTAAATATCAAACTGAATCTTTCTCCCAGCATATTTCACAATGTCTCCAACTGAATCCAGGCACATTTGTGAAACGCAGCAACTGAAAGAAAACGAATCAGTCACCAGCTAGGGCTAGAGTTCATACGCATTCAAGTAATCAATAAAGATAATGAGCGAAGTCGATCGATGAGTTTACGTTGTTACTGAAAATAGTAATTGCCTTGAAGGCAGCAGCCGACACTGTAGATTGCCTTCCCCTAACGTCCCCATCTCCGACCGCCTGATCGATGACGTCACTCACTCGGCACTGTCAAAAAAATGAAAGAAGCATCCAAGTCAACACCTCCATTTCACTTCTTTGTATTTTCACAATTTCACCTATTTAAATAACGTAAACGACGTCGCTAAATGTTTTTCTCCTCATATTTGGCTGAATAATAAGAGACCTTATCCGCTCTCAATTCTCAGACTCAAGGGCCTCTTGTTGGAAGCTATACATTTTCTTGATCGTCAAAATGGCAGCAATCACCTTGCCAAGCTTCTCCACGGACTTAAATCATTCACATACTTATCGCCTCTTCGACCGATGTTACGACATTGACCATGTCAAGCAACTGCATGCCCATATCCACAAGCTAGGCTTTGTTCATCAACCCACCAAGCTTTTAAGCTTGTACATAACGTTGTTCCATGACCGCGGCCAGGGCCTTACCCAAGCTACGATGCTTTTCTCTAGGGTTGAAAACCCGGATGTGTTCACTTACAATGTTATGATCAAAGGGTATTCCAGTAGTGTCAGGCCGAAGGTGGCCTTCGCGTTATATAACCAAATGGTAGTTGATCAGGTTCCATTTAATGGCTACACATTTCCTTATGTTTTAAAGGCTTGTCGCGGTGTACAGGAGATTGTGCAAGTTCATACCCATGTTCTGAAGACTGGTTACGGGTCTGAGGTGCATTCAGTGAACGCTTTGATCCACTCTTATGCTGAGGTTGGGGATGTGGAATCTGCCAGAAGAGTTTTTGGTTGTATGGTCGAGAAGGATGTCGTGTCAGGTAATATGATGATGAATGTATTGATGAAATGTGGCAGGGCGGAGGAAGCTTTGAGTATTTGGGAGTCTATGTTGGAGAAAAATGTAGTTTCTTGGACTACAATGATAAAGGGATGTGTGGAGCTTGGTCTGTCGGGTAAGGCTTTGCATTTGTTTCGAGAGATGATTGATTCAGGGGTGAGGCCAGACAAGGTGGCTCTTGCTGCAGCACTGGAGGCTTGTTGTGTTTCAGGGTCTTTGGTGCAAGGGCAGTGGATTCATTCATACATTATTACCAATAAAATCCATGTGGATAGTACGTTAACTTGCGTCTTGATTGATATGTACGCCAAATGTGGTGCATTGGACAAGGCTAAGGAAGTTTTCAATGAGCTTGACGATGAGAAAAATGTTGCAACATGGACAGCCCTGATCAGCGGCTTAGGAGCACACGGCCAAGCCCTCGAAGCCATTGAGTGGTTTGACAGAATGCAGGAAGCTGGAATCAGGCCTAATTCGATCACATTCACATCGATTCTAACCGCTTGTAGTCATGCAGGGCTAGTGAAAGAGGGCAATATTATCTTCAGGTCCATAGAGCTTATTTACAAGCTTAAGCCGTCGATCCAGCACTATGGGTGCATGGTGGACCTGATGGCTCGGGCGGGACAGCTCGAACAGGCGATGAACTTCATTGAGAAAATGCCTATAAAACCTAATGCGGCCATCTGGGGAGCTATGATCAAGGCCTGCTGCGGCAGAAAACACATGGAACTTGGGAAAAAGATAGCGAAGAAGCTGATTGAGCTTGAACCTGATCAAGCAGGTCGGTATGTTCAGCTGGCTAGCTTTTATGCTATGGTTGAGGATTGGGACCGAGCTTCTGCTATAAGACAACATATGAAAGACAGCAACAGCATCCGGGGAAGCAACCGGGTCTGGAAAGTCCCAGGACGCAGCGTGATTAATTTGAACACACAATCCTTTGAATTTCTTGCCATCCCGTAGAAAAGTACAGTATATGACTGTTGGCTATTGGTCTGAATTTTCACTATACAAGAATCTGCATCCAATCTAGCAGTAGAAACGAAATTGGATCTTGGGGAACTCAGAGAGCACCATGTAAAGTGCTACTGTTACTTAACCCCAAATTGCCATCAGAATATTGAAAGGAGTTTTTAGCGGTCTCACGCCTATAAACACATGTTCATATAATGTTATATGATCGGTCGCACCACTGTCTATGATCCATATACCATCATCAAGTTTAGTTGTTGACAAACAAGTGATACCACTACATGTTCATATCCAGTGGGGCTTCCATTGAGAAGTAACATCAGCTTGCTCAACTGTTCTTGAGTCATGTGAATCAAACTAGTCTGGACAGAATCCTTAGTTCCATTTTTGATCAGAAACAGCTGCTTTCTTCTAGAAGTTCACATTGTCTTCAAAATCTTGGCATAGTTGAGAATTGACAGCTTGATATATGAATATTCTGAAATGAGCTTTGACATCATATGGTATTCTCATATAAATTGACCGTCACCAAAAGCAGTTCCTTTTCAGTTAATTATGGGTATAGGAATACAACAAGAAAAGGCAAGTCAGCATGAACTGATTCTGAGGCAAGAGTTCTGACGCTCTCTTCTGATGTTATATGCGGCATCATCGTATGCATGAGTAAGTAATAAATTCCCTTGATGTGAACTGAAAGGGCTGATGAGGAATGGGATTTCTGTACAAGAAAAAATGTTGTTTCAATGTTTTCAGTTATGCGAAGTCACATGATATCGTGACTAATACAAGCATCTCCATGAAGGATAATTTTGCAAGCATCACGGAAGAAAAAAAGGAACAACTTACGGTCGAGGGCCATATACTTTGATTTGGCGCACATGTGTGTCCCTTCCGTTAAGATGGTTTGATGCAATGCAAATTTGAAGCATAAACGTATTTACAAACGTTTCCCTGTAATGACAATTTAGGAAAATATAAAATGAAAACTTGACCAATCGCGAAAGAAGGCAGCTTCAGTAGTAAAAATCCACAATAAGATATCAGCAAATTAAAATGTCGAAGTTATATCAAATCACTCCAGGAGCACTTGAGATTCACTAGTATTTAGCACTAGAGGAATCAAAGATTATTCAAAAAGCATGCGCCCCATCTTGTATAATAGGAGCAAGACCCCAAGCCTTTGTGACAGAAAAGAAACCATACTGTAGTGTAGTAGGTATTGTTCCAACTCAAAAATTGCTATCTTTCCATCCGAAAGGAAACTATATCAAGGGAATTCTTCCAAATGTCTAAATTTGTCAGTTAAAAAACAGGTGCTACAAAACATAAAACAAGTTTGACAGCTCACCGAGGCTCGTTTCCAGATAGAGATATATAAACCCAACCGGTGGGCTTCAGAAGCTCCACTGTTTTTATATCCTGTCACCGTACTTTTGCTCAAAAGACCATACGTAATAGTGAAAGGTAATGAGCTTACATTTGAAGAAATTACACTTTCGCCGTCTCTAACCATGCTACAGACTTTGTAATTGCATAATCGGATGGTCCTAGTATATTGTAATATGTACCTTCAGATTATGGAAGCCATCACCTGCACGGATAGTGATCTTACTGGGAGTATAACTCTCATCAAGCTTGAAATCGACATAAATAACCACCAGCTGAAAAAACATACAAGGAGCTATGCAAGTTAACAACAACAAGTGTTAACTGTAAACTAGTAAGAAAAGGTGAACTGAAAGAGCAACTCAAAAGGAGGTGCCTGCAATTTCACTTTCTTCTGAAACTGGACATTGACTAGATGAGGCTGCACACCGTCAGACCTAAATTTCAACAAAAAGGCAGATTCAGAAACAGAGCTAGGGTTTCCTAGAGAGAGAGAGAGAGACAGGGAGGTATTGTTTGCTTTCTTACTGCCAATAGGTATCGAGATTGTCGTCGCGGAGAGCGGAGACGCCATTACCGGGCTTGCAAGAGCTGACGCTCCATGCGGCTTTCTTCCCCATCTCTCGGAGATCGTCTTCGACTATCAATTGCGGGATCCCTCCGATAAGCTTCCCCTCCTCTTCGCCATCCAATGACTCCGTCGCCATTTTTGTTGCCAAAATTGAATAAAAATTTCGACAACATTTAATATTTACCCCTTTCAATACGGAGTATATATTTTCCAGGAAGATGCGACACAAAAAATAAAACATAAAAATGACATCCTGTCCTAACGCTGCCACACTAACCTTACTGAAAAAACTATCCATATATACACTGCTAATTTTTTACAACACTAAACCATTCCAGATTTCCAGGGAGATATCCAGTTGCGTAGGCGTTGTATCCTATGGAAGTTAAAGTACAATAAATCCTAAAATAACACACACTTCTACTAATAGGGAAGAGAAGCAACCACAAACCACCTAGTCTGCCATTCATTTCTTGCTTCCCACACAAAGCTGAGTCAGCAAATAATGAAATGGTGGTGTGACACTGTGAAAGAAGTTGGGCAGAGCAGCGACAGGTCGGATCTAATCATACAGTTGGATTTTTTTTTGTCATTTCTGCCTCTTTGGAGTCAAGAAACTTGGTTTGTTTAGTTTTGGGAATCTCTTGCCAAAAAATATAGACAGTTTGGTGGTCGGGTTCTCTCCCTTGTAAGTTGGATTCTCTGATTTGGGTTCTTCAGAATAGCTAACAGGCTGGTTGTAGTCATGCTGATCATGTTCATCTATGAATTTAGTATCCCTCAAGAGGCAGAGCAGTTTTGTAGCATATGTTTTTCCTTTATCATTCCCGTTGATGGAAATAGTGAAAAGGGCAGGGATGACTCCTTCGTTCATGACTTTCTGACAGCACCGAGTATGTTGGGAGCACAGGGAATGGAGAATAAACAAAGCATTTTCTTGGTCCTCGTGAGTACCTGCCTCGAGAAGTTCAGCAATAGAGGAGATACATCCTTGTGTTTCCATAATGGAAAGTTGAGCTTTTTCCAAATAACACAAAGTTTTCATGATGAATAAAGCAAACTTCCCAAGCGAACTATTTCTCAAGAAGCGGCTCAGTTTGGGGATAAATTCCAAGGCAACAATTTCTGAATGATTTGCGTCGTCTAAGCAAACATTGTATAGTATTCTGATAGCCAGGTCATTGTACTCTCCTTTGGAGATGTCAAGTAAACTCACCAAGGAACAAAGAGCACCAGACGCAACAAGTTTCAATCTACAATGCTTCTGACCTGATAATACCTCCATTATGTCCAGTACTTCCTCCGTTGAATTGGAGTTCAACAAGTCAGCCAGTATACAGTAAACATCTTCGGACAACTTAGGGATCTCTTCCCTGAAACAAAAGAATCACAGTTATTTACAGATGAACTAGTAGCGGTGAGATAATAATAATGAGACTTCCAAAAACTTACTAAATTGGGCGTTAAATAAAAATAATAAGCTAAATAGTTCATGAAAGTGGCTTGAAAAAACAAAAAAAAGTAATAAGTTACCTTTCCTCTCTTACAAATGTTAACAGCAAGTGAGATCCAGACTTCTGAGCTTGCAGGTCTTGAAAGTCACATGCATCCTTCAGAAATCTAATAACCGTCTCCACAAAACTGGAAGAAGATATGCCCTTCAAAGATGCATCACGGGATTTCAGGTTTGTTTCAGCCTCTTCAATAAGTTGAAGTTGAGATTCCCATGAGTAGAAAGGAAGCTTAGAAAACCTATCTAGAATCCCCTCTGGTGTCGCAGCCCCAGAATCAGACTGAGATCTTGGAGAATCACTGTTAGTATTGGAAGGCTTCAATCTTTGTAAACTGGATGCTTTCCCGTATGATACTTCCGACATAGAGCAGTCACTACCAAGAGATTCCGTTGATATATAACTCATATCATTTGGGAGGTGCAGACTCCTAAATGAATCCGAAGGACTTGCAAAGGACGCAAAACAAACATCCTCATCCGACACGACGTTTGGATCAAGAACGGTTACGCCATGTGCTCGGCACCATTTGGAAACAAGGTCCTTAATGGCAGTGTTAGGGGTCCAAGAAAGGTGTGATAGCTTCATCTTAGTTTTGGGACAAGTAGAATGACCCTCAGCAAACCATTTTTCTATCCACATTCTTTCAAAAGTTTGTCCAGATGCAATCACGACAGGATCGAACATAATTCTGGAAGAAATGGGGCAGGTCAGTTCGACTGGTGGTGAATCTGCAGACACCTGACTCATATGCGATGAAATCTCAGAAAAGGGTTGCTGTATTTCGGTCCTGGTACACTTGGCTGATTTAGATAAGTACGGTGCAAATGTACTGACTGTTTCAGTTCGAGGGGATAACATAACAATCTTTTCTCCAACCATTGAATTTCCATGCTTCATGAGGATGCCAATGAGGTACACCAATAATTCCCTCTTCTTCGATTCACTATTAGTGACACTATTGAGCATCTTTTTTATAGACCGTTTCTCAACTAACAGGGCTTTTTGGGAATTTAAATGAAGTCTTGAAGCAGCTATTTGAAGAGCTTCTACCTCATACTTATCTCTGAAATCAGGATGAGATGCATTGTGGTAAACCAGTTCCCTCAAAGCTTTTCCTGCTTCTTCTTCATACAAGTTCAACGTGAATGTCACCGCCCTTACAACATCAAGTACATAAGATATCTGCAAAAGCTATCTTTATTAACTCCACTGACCACTGAGAATGAGATGAACTCCATAATGACATCGAAACTGGTGATGAAACTTGACAAGAATGCGATCAAGAAGACACAAACCTCCGCACTCAGTAGTACAGGAACCATGTTTTGGATTAGTGTCAAGCTTTGTTCCATCACATTCCTCCATCTTTCACACTGAGATACCAGCACATCTCCGCGGAATGCCTAAAATATACATTGAAATGGTAAGAACCGCTCTACTAAATGGGTCGTGCCATAGGAAAAAAACGAAAGAGAGAAAGAAAGCACAAACCAAATAAAGTTTGCTGGACTCGCAACAGGATAGAAGAAATGACTTGGATTTATCATTCACGAGACTTAGATGGCATAGAGCTTTCACACCAGATGAACAGCCGGGTCGTGCGGCTTCTATCTTTGGAAGAATAAGTGAGATTTGACCAACCAACTTGATAAGCTCCTGACAAATGAAACGATGCGCCTGCAACAACATAAACATAGGATAGAGAAGTCAAGAGAGAATGGAAGAAAATTGCGATTGAAAGGAAAAGAAGAAGCTGTAAACATACATACTTTTGGAGTAGTCATATTTGGAAGTATTTCCACCAGTTCTGCTTCATCAGTACCCATTTGCTCCAAACAAAAAAAAACTATCAAATTTGCAACAAAAGGGTTAGAAAAAGCTTTTGTGAAATTAAGACAATAAAAAAAAACCATACAAACAATTCTACAAACATCATCTATCAGAAGAAGAAGCTAACAAGTGAAACAGTAGATATGAATGAAAAAAGTTGAAAGAAAGGAGGAAAGTGATGAACCAAAGCAAAGCAAAGCAAATCAATCCAAAGCAAAGGTCGCAGTTGCAGATGAAAGCGCGGAAGGGATTTCAGAAGGCCACCATTACTCGGCCATTCCAATTCATTAAATTGGAGGTCTCGGTCAGTCTTCGTCGTCCATGTCTTTTTCTCATCCCATACAGTACACATAAAAGCCGGCCTCCCTCTTTCTCTCTCTCCCTCTCTGCTAGAGATTCTCTTCCACAACCACTCGACATGTATTTTCCCTACCACTTTTTTGTTTTGTTTTTTGTTTTTTTAAGTTTAATTCATTATTATTATCTTAAAATTCTTTTTTATAATTTTTCTCTATCACCTTTATATTTTTATCGTTTTCAATTAAACATTTTTTATAATTTTAAAAACTTTAGGGATTAAATTGAAAATACAAAAATACAATCTAACCTTTCATCTTCCTCCTCCTCCACCACCCCTCCTCCACCTTCTGAGGCGAAGGGTTCTGAAAATGGGTTACGATTCAGTTTAAAACAACACTGAATAAAACAGATTTGACCTTTGCTGCTTAGGGGCTTATTGTGAACACATTACTTGTCCGTTGAAAACGTTCTATATATCGTTGAAAAGCTGATTCAAAGAGCTATAATTTTTTAATTTACGTCAATATCAGATTCGAACCCGAAAGATATCGAAAATGGTGCGAAGTTATGGTGCTGCGAGTGGCAGCACATAACCAGATTAGAATCCCAAAATGATAGTTACTAGTATATGTTAGTAGATCTTTAGAAAGATATAAATAATGTTGTAAGTATGAAGATACCACTCCTAGCTGAATAAGCAACCATTGCCATTCGGTAGATAATGATAAAGTTGAACATGTCGAATGTTCTGTTGCAGGTCAAATGGAAGAGGTCGACGAAAAAACCGTACATGCCCCCACCTGGGAAATTTCGTTGTTACTTCTATCAATCCACATCCGCTCTAGTCTTTGCTCACTATGTAGTAACAGTCCAAACTCCAAAATGTTGTTTTCCAGTTTTGAATCTGCATCTTGTAGTGCATATACATGGGTGCTAAATGTACCTTCTATCATTTTTTTTAAAGTCATGTACAAAATGTGTGATAGTGTGCAAGAGGAAGTGTTGTTCTAGCACTTTTAAACGCACCTTCTTCAAATTTTGTGCTTGACTTGGAGAAGGTGCTTGAAGAGGAAGTGCTACAATTATGTATTGGTGTATATGCTCTTAAATTCAAATAAGATGGACACTTAGTTTTTTGTATTTTTAGCTTTTGTCTTTCTAACATGTTTTTTTTTATTTGTCAAATTTGCACTTTTTGTATTTTTCACTACTCTGTATTTCTAAAAAATTAGGTTTTGTTACTTCATAATTTTTTAGGCTCCGTTTGGTTGCGAGGAAAAAGTGAAGAAAAGAAAATTTAAAGAAAAATGATTTTCCCATGAGAAAGTTGTAAGGAAAATTTGATCTCATTTTACCTATTTTTTTTTCATTTTTTCGTTACAACCAAACACACATTTCATTTTCACTCAAAAAATTTCTTTAATTTTTCCTTTCCTCTCCTTTTTCCCCGCAACCAAACGGGGCCTTAAAATTTTTACTTTTTTTATCAAGGTTTCCCAAAAAGAGAATCAATGTATACAACATGATATACATTACGGGAACATATCCCGGAATCAGGATCAATAAATGGAAAGGCGACCATCGATCCATAATCGCTTTCCATGACCAATACATAAATAAATAAAAATAAATAAATGAACAATCTAACATCGAAGCTGAAGATGCTAAAATAAAAGGCCTCTCACTCTGCACAGACTTGCACCGTAGATGAGAAGAGAATTACGACTAGCCTCAAAGTTAGAAAAGTAACTTAGAGTGAATGGTCAGTCCAAGTGCCAAGGCCAATTCAAAGCCTCCAATCCAACCAAATCGCTCCTAGACACAACCATCACAAACTAGACCAACTTTAGAATTGTAATACTGGTTTTCAATATCAACACCCTGTTCTTCAGGCTCCTCATGAAAGTATTCAGTTCTATAATCTTCCATGTTAGCATCGGAACCCATGGTTGAACTGTTTCCAGCGATGCGTAGGGGAATAGACGGCCTTTCTCCAAACTCGGATTTTGGATGGTTATTAAGGGTTAACTGGAAAATTTGACTCAATAAAAGAGGAGAGAAACGAATGAATTGAATTGCAGGTCGTCTTGCCAACAACTCTTTTGCCTCCAACAAATACTCACATATGACTGTTCTTGCGGCGAGATAAGAGTGTTTCAACAAGTTTACTTTAAGTTTCTCAATTCCAATATCAATAATCTTTTGGCCACTCCGTCGATTTCGGTCATCGACGGTCCCCTCCCTCACATCCGTCCCAACCGAGAATCAAAGACAATTGAGACGAGCGAAATAGAAGTCAGGCCGAGGGTCAGGTTTGACGACGGAGAGCGGTTCTCCGGCGAGAGGTTATTCCTTTTTCGAAATTGGTTAATAAAATAAAATAGTAAAAACGAAATATATACTTGTGTTACGCCCCTGGGTTAGCGTTGTCATTAGACGGGCTGTTTTATGAGTATTTCATTTGGATTGGATGGATAGTTTCATGAAAATTGGTTATATTACTAGTTAACCCCTAAGAAAAAGAGGTGCAATTTTATAGAAGCAAATTTGTGCAATAAAAGAAGAAACTCATAACAAAAACTCCCTTACTCAAATAAATTAGTGCAGCACACGGTCTAACGGTCAATTCATTTGATCGCTGATTATGAAGGTCAATATTTCAAATCCTCCGACATCTATAATGTGAATCCAGAGAATATATGGGCATTATAAGGAGTACCATTTACATAAAGCAAACAAAACAAACAAATTGTGTGTATTCTTTGAAATGGGAAAATAGACCCAGGGGCATGCAGCAAACCCTAATTGAAATAAAATTTGAACAACTCCGATCGAGGGTGTTGGACTTGAATCAGAACACGATCCCAACTCTAGAAAGCTTTAGTACTTAATTAACAATAAATAAATCAAGAATTTACCAAGTCATAAGGGTAGAGCACAAAGTCAAGCAAGCAAATCTAGACGTTTGTCCGAA
>JAWWMW010001533.1:116557-135836 GCA_035048345.1 Echeveria elegans
GTCAAAGAAAACATAATTCATATGGGTGGTTCCCTGAAAAACCCGAATCATACGGGTGGTTCCTTAATATTAACTCTCGTAATAACTAGGGAGTTTATCATTACTAGGTGTCATGTTCCCCGTCGCAGAGGAACAAAATGAGCGCGACAAGATTCACAAGATTCTAGAAACCTAAACCCATTCTTACGAGACTCATCGACATAGCGTCAGCCAGTCGAATTGGAGAGCGCCTTCAATTCCCAGTTGTCATTGGAAAAAGGGTGCTTCAGTTTGAATCCAACCGTCGACGGTTTTGTCTCAAAGTTTCGGTTTTGGAATTCAGGGTTGGTGGACAGATGCAAAAAATGTTTTTATTTTAAATTTTGCGTGTGTGATTTTTTGTATTAAAGATTGGATTTTGTTATCTGAGGTTTGGTTGCAGTTGCTGAAATTGTGGTTGAAAGTCGGTTTGAATGACGGTTGCTCCTTGTGGAAGTCCGTGTGTGGCTCCTTGGGTCTCTCAGCATTAGGCTGTCAAGATTTCTGTGTTGAGTAGAACTCAGGTGTCCCCACATTGGTAATTTTCTTCTTCTGGATTCAAATTTGAAATATAACGCTTTTGTTTTCCAATAATTGTGTTGTTTTGAATTGGCTAGTCCTCGGGATGTTTTGAAATTGATTCTAATTAAGTTTCTGTTTTTGTATATTATCTGATATGCACATTATGGTTTGGATGCAGGGTGCAAGGTAAACTAAGGGGAGTGGCATTGCCGTGATGCCGTCGACAAACATATATTCGCAAAACTCATTGTTGATGAATGTAAGACCGGGTAAAGGGCTGAGTCAACAAAGGGGGCCCCGACTTGTTGATAGAGCTGCTGCGGTGAGTTATTTATATCTCGTTGACAGTTATGCTACTTTATGAATTTGACTGGAATTTGTTATTAAAGTTTTGAGATGATTTTTTTGGGGTAAAACAGGATGTTTAATAGGTTCTTGGTGTGTCAAAAGGTGCCACCAAAGCTGACATTAAAAGAGGTAAGTATGATACTGTGTAGGTATTGATTTTCTATGCTCAACAGTTTTATTTCTATGGGGTTTTCACGTTGTTTACTTTCGAAGTCTCTGCATGATTGTCGCATAGGACGATTTTTCCTCTGCTGTAACCAGTTACATAGAGTATGATCCTACAATCTCTCTTGGGCTTTTCATGTATCGCGGCAGAATGTCTTGTGGTCATTAGATTTTAGTTACCACTATTCGTAGAATTTGCGCTGAACGCTTCCAGTTACCACTATATTTCTTGTCTCGGTGCATTCTATAATCTGAACTAGCTGTTGTAGTAGTCTCTCCGCA
The DNA here is from genome assembly GCA_035048345.1 of Echeveria elegans. Taxonomy (NCBI): domain Eukaryota; kingdom Viridiplantae; phylum Streptophyta; class Magnoliopsida; order Saxifragales; family Crassulaceae; genus Echeveria; species Echeveria elegans. Next base: position 117,893 of record JAWWMW010001533.1, read on the forward strand.
ACTAATGATGTTCTATGTTTATTTTAATACGTTTCATTATTTTTGCAGCTTATCAGAAACTTGCCAGAAGTTACTTTCCTCACGTAAATAAGTAAGTTCTTTTGAAATACTTGGAGGTTGTATACCTTCCAGAAGTTTAATTATATCCTGTTTGTATAGCGCGTGTGATATCTTATTTTTTTCAGACTACAAGTGGGCCTTCCGGCCTTAGAGTTTGTTTTTTCTCATTTCGATTATTTTGTAGATTTGACCTTCACAGTAAATATCATCTCGGTGGTTGCGAATGCCATCAAAAAGCTTCGTACAACCTGCATGTGGTCTTAAGCCATAAAGTTTTAGAGACGTCCTTTTCTCATCTTTTGTGTTGGTTGAAGTTTGAACAAGAAACATATTACATGTCATCTGTTCAATGATGGTTTCTCATGCTTCATACGTATGCCCTATGTTCCAGAAAGCCTGGAGCCGAGCAGAAGTTCAAGGAGATCAGTAACGCGTATGAGGTACAATGTTCTGCTATTTTGTGCACGTGTCTTTCTGTTTTCGTTTGTTCGGTTTCTTACTCTGCGATTTTCCACAAAGCAATTGGCGAGTCTGTTTGTCTAATGTTATTTTTACAGGTATTGTACTAAATGGGGAGTTGGTATGGAGATAAGCAAGGATGTCAAGAGGGATGGCGTGAGCGAAATGGTGAAGGAGCTTATGGATTGGAAGGTGATGAGGGAAAGGAGATGAAGCGGAGAGCCATGGAAAAGGCTAGGTGAAGAAGCTGCTTACGGTAATGGTTTGTCGGTCTTGAATTTGGAGACACTGGTGAATGAAGTCCTGTTGTCGAAATCCCCTAAATGTTGCTGCAACTGCATCTGTTAGTTCCTCCGATGAACCATTGTCAGCAGCGATGCTATACATATTTCACTGATAAAAAAGAAAAGAAAAAGCAATGCTAATGCAAGGCGCTTCAATTTTTTCTTTCAATAGTTGCTGCAAGTTTCGTAAAAAGTAATGAAAATCAAACAATGGGGTACACGTACAATGACACCTATACACGAAGTTGTTGAAGTGTTGAAATTTGAGCAGTCAGCCATTCAGCTGCAAATTGATGCGCCTGAATGCAGTTTGATTGTGGAAGTGCTTTAGCTTCCCTCTCATCAGTTTTAGTAGTAGGGAATAGGGATTGTAACGCATCGGCCGTCTGCAGTGTGGAGCTTGGCTCCTTCCGGATTACATGAATAATCAACCTGACAAGCAACAAAATGTGAATCTTTCCGAGCAAAACAAAATAGCAATAACTCACTTTAAAAACTGACCAATCCATGCCAGAGTCGGAAAATCTTTTATTTTTACGGTCAAGAAAGGAAATGATAACAAAAATGACCAAGTAAATGTATCTGACAAAACACACTCTCTTTCTTTCTCGCTCCCTCTCTTACACATGTAGCCTCTCTCGTTCTTTACTTCTTTTTTTCCTTCTTTTCCCTTTCCTTTTTATACTGTAAATCTCATTTTTTTTCCTCCCTCATTCCATTTCTTCCTCATCTAAATTTTCTGTTCAAATGGAAGTAAGTAAAGCCTCTGTATTTCCTTTCAAGGGATTCTTAAAATTTCCTCAAACAGAGATAAGAATATACAACTTCTGATGTGAGGCCAATCCTGCCATCGTAGCTAGCTTACCATAAAATCAAAAAAACATTATCACAAAGGGGTGACGTATTACAAGAAATAAACATGACATCAACCCAAACATGCTTGCTAATTGAAGAGGTGCACATAAAACATCGAACGTGAGCACAAAAAGCCGCACTAAAAATCAAATTTACATCACTAAACTGATCAAGGATCTTTCGCATTAGCATACTCGTCAACACCCTAAACCCTAAAATAAGACTAAAACCAGCCAACCAAATCTATAAAAGAAACAAAGAAATATAGCTAAAAGACCAGCCAACTTACATTTCCGACAAACACAGACCGAGCATCAACCTCTTCTTTATTTCCTTGAACATCAACAGGATCTCGGTCTACAATAAAGAGAAAGTATGTCATAAGTCATAACAGGTATATAGAAAAACTAAAAATCCTTTTGCTCTAAGAACTCCAAATTTGTAATCCAAATTTATATGATGCGTCTACCCCATTATCTGATGGAGAACAAGAAGTCTCTATGAACTCATCCTGAACATCGAAAGCAAAGACTAACGAGTGAACCAATCCCACTTAATACAACAGCTGACTGCATCACTGCTTTACTATCAAACCTAAAGATTTCAAAGTTAACCTAAACTCTTCATAACCACAGAGACTAAATGCACACATAAATAGCGACGAAATCATGCATACCTTGAATCGCCATATCACCATTTAGAGGGCTCACTCCATCTCCACTTTAGCCTGCAACTCCTTCAACGCAACAACCTCATCTTCCATCTCCTTCAGCCTCCTTTTCATCTGATCCAGATCCTGAAAACCGATCATCAACACAACACACAGTCAAACTTAGGGTTTCGTAACTCCAAATTCCACATTTTTTTTACAAGAAACGGCTGACAGAAATTCAAGTCGTTTACCGTTTCATCAGTTTCCTCCTCCACCACTTCAACGTCGCGCTCAATCTACATATCCATTGCCGATGCTCAACCACTCTTCAAACTAGAAGACGCTAATGCTGCCGCCGTCGATAACTAAAATTCAAAATGTCACACTCCAGCATGGGGATCGCATTGTAGAAATCATAAAGGTTAGGGACTCTATTGGGATTCCTAACTAAAGCAGTTAATTTGTAATTTTGTATTAATAATAACTACAAGGGTCGTTTCGTGATTCACAAAACAACTCCTGCATGTGGACAAACTGTGTCATATGGAAACGATGTCGCGAGGATAGACTGATGGTTCAAAACGAGTGGCTGGTTCATTGTGTAGCATTTCAACCTTTCTCTGACTTTCTCTCTCCTCTCTGCAGTCGAAAAAAAAAGCCCCAAAAAATCAATTCTCCGATCCCCAATTCGAAACCCTAGAATGGCGTCGCACTCGCGTGAGGACTACGTGTACTTAGCGAAGCTAGCAGAGCAAGCTGAGCGTTACGAGGAGATGGTGGAATTCATGGAGAAGGTCGCCAACGCTGTCCCGAGCGGCGAGGAGTTGACGGTGGAGGAGAGGAATCTTCTCTCTGTCGCTTACAAAAACGTGATCGGAGCACGTCGTGCTTCGTGGAGGATCATTTCATCGATCGAGCAGAAGGAAGAGAGTCGTGGAAATGAAGGACATGTGGCTACGATCCGTGAGTATAGGGCAAAGATCGAGAGTGAGCTTTCGTCGATCTGTGAAGGGATTTTGAAGCTTTTGGATTCGAAGTTGATTGGATCTGCTTCCGTTGGGGATTCTAAGGTGTTTTATTTGAAGATGAAGGGTGATTATCATAGGTACTTGGCTGAGTTTAAGACTGGTGATGAGAGGAAGGAGGCAGCTGAGAATACTCTCAACGCCTACAAGGCTGCTCAGGTCTCAAATTTGCCTTGGATCTGTCCCTAGGTTTCTTTATTTCGCTTGAAATTGATGGATCTGTTCTTACCACTCGTTTTGCGATACTTACTTTTGATTGGATGATTTAAGCTTATCTTTTTGTTAAGAATTATTGAATCTGGATGATATTGATAGGGGCTGATGTTTACTAACCTTTAAAGGGTGATAGAATTTTGTGTGATGTTGGTAGTTGATGTGAGTTAATGATTCATTGTTTGCAATGTATTGTTGCAGGAGATTGCTAATGCGGATCTGGCACCAACCCACCCGATCCGTCTTGGGCTTGCTCTGAACTTCTCAGTGTTTTATTATGAGATTCTGAACTCTCCTGACAGGGCTTGCAACCTTGCTAAGGAGGTAAATTATTCAGTAGCTAATTGTATCATTTTGTGATGGGCTGTATTTCTTTGTTCCTGTAATCAGCTTCAATGAAGCTGATGGTGAATAGTCGAATTGTAATGGATGTATGACAGTTATGTTGATTTGATTTGTCCCTTGATGTTGATTGGCCCTGTTGCGACAACATTCTTGCGTTGCCATTGCACTTTAACCGGGGCATAGACTGATATTTGGTGGTTGTGTTCCTCTTATTTGATTAGGCTTTTGACCAAGCTATCTCTGAGCTGGACTCACTCGGCGAGGAGTCATACAAGGACAGTACTTTGATCATGCAGCTTCTGCGTGACAATCTCACCCTCTGGACCTCAGATATACAGGTGCCTATATGCTATAAATTCTCCTTGGTTCATGTTGTTACTTCAGTGCATACCACATATCAATATTTTATCGTCGATTGCAATAATCACACAATGTATGCATGCAGGATGATGACACCGAGATCAAGGATGCATCCAAGGGTGATGAGTAAATGTTGAAGCGGCTTTGGCTTCGTCTGCTGTAATAAGTATTGTATGCCTTGTCCATTTCTTGTTGATTGGAGTGGAGTCTTGCGTCCCTATCAGTGTGATTTCATTTCCAGGATGTCATCTTGAATTGTGAACAAGAGTTTTTTCTTTTGTTGTTCATTATTCTCCATCTATGTATTCCTTAGTATCTTCTGTGAAGTCTTTGGATTCTACCTATGGTGATGAGACAAGTGTGTCTACAACATGTCGGCTCTCATGTTTCTTACAACATCATTGCTGCTGCTTATTTATCGCTCAGTTCAGTGTTTGAAATGTTTTTGAATAAATCTTACGCTCTGATCAAAAGAGTTGCTACAGATGTGTAGTGTCCGTGGTTGAAGGCATTGCAATGGGATTTTTTTTTTATGATAAAGGCATTGTAATGTTGAGTGTGAACTAATTTTCGTGATTCTGCCACTTCTATTGGCTGGCTTCTACAGAATGGAACTCTTATTGTCATACATGTCAATATTCATGCTCTAAAGGGGCATGACGGACTTGCGTCATGAAGATTAAAATGGGGCTGGTCCTTGTTTCGCTACAACCTCGGATGTGTCATCTTACCCGACTGGTGTGTCATTTTTGTTATCAGATTTCACTCCGGTCCCATCCTTTTCTAACTCTTAATGCTTGATGGATCATATCGTGTGCTTCCCCGTCGGAGAGACTAGAAAAATATTGAGAAATTGGCGCATTTAACATTCAACCAATTACTCTTCGGCCACCATCTTCCCTCTAGAAAAACTTCTCTCTAAAATTTGTCCATTCAAGAAAAAAATTTCTCACTAAAAAAACAAAAAAAAAACTTCTCCGGCCACCATCTTCCCTCTTCGGTGGAGGAAGAGCCTCTCCTCCACAGAAGGTGGTTCATTTTCCTCTACCACTAGGAGTTATGTAGCTAGCTTTTAGTACTTTCCACATATATTCTCCCTAAGCTTCGGTTTATGGTGATCTTTGTATTTCTCTCTAAGTTTTCATACTTATGAGAGGCTTGTATTTCTCTCTAAGTTTTCACATACTTATGAGAGGTTTTATATTTCTCTCCAAGTTTTTCATACTTATGAGAGGTTTTTTCTATTTGTTGTTATTTGTTTTTATTTTGTGGTCCGGTGGAGCCTCCTTCCTTATTTGCAAAACAAGGAGCAGAAGGTCCGAACGAAACAACCATTGACACAATGATCCGATCCAGATCTGGAATCATCACTCTTCAATGCCTCTGGACCGTAGCGTACACATCAGGTGAGAGGAGAGCTTAAGAAGGATGATAGGAGTCGGCGAGAGAGAAGCCAGCGATGCGAAATGAAGAGTTGACGACAGCGAGTGGATCCGGGCACGCGCGTCCGAGATCGATTCCCACCACGAATGCATCGGATCGTTGCTAGTTGTTCTGGCGCTGCTGACTCAGTTGTCGATTGTGGCGACGCTGGTGAGCTGAGTTAGGGTTTGTTGTTATGAAGGTTGTGGTTGAAAATGAATATGATGATGACGTCATCGCGTTGTTGTTGTGATGGTTTTTGGCCATTTCGGCTTCACTTCTCTCTCGTCGGTGTTATGGTGGTTATGTAGTCGGCATGAAGATGAAAAGTCGGTGTTGTCTCTCGGAGTAAATGTGCCTGGGAAGGAGGAGTGTCACGAGCATGCTATTATTGCATGCATTTATTGGTTTTTTGAGCGTAGCTCGAGGTCTGATGGGCTTTATTTGGAGAAACACTTGTTGTTGCTTGTCGTTTTCTTATTTGGGTATTGGAGGTCAAATTTGATCCGTGCTTTATTTGGTTTTTAGGTGCAAGATTTTGATATCCTGTACTTTAAATTGTACCCGCATAATCCATTATCGGAAAAAAATCCAAGACCTATGAAGTGAGTTACGGTACCTATTAATAATTTATCGACACTATATATATGTTTACTTATAGAATATACATTTAACACTCTGTATTTACTACACAAGCACAGACACAATCATCAAATATACTATAACCTAAACAAGCATGTAAGTTTTCATGTATATAAAAATTAATGACTCTACAAAAACATAACTTCATCCTAAACTATTTGCTTGAAATGAAGTAGCATATTAAAGTCAGATAAAATAGGAAGATAAATTCTCATAGTTTTTCATCATCTCTCAATGTTTGAGACATTACTGAAGCATGATAAACATTGAGCGCCAAACCTCTCATTGTTTTGCAGCTCTAAATTTAAATGAATTGAAGTTATGTAAAACCTCTCCAAAGCGTACCTCCTCGCTCACCCACTGGTTTAAGAGCTAGAGAACTTTTGAGTTTCTTGTACAAGTCTGAATATGTTTCGCTCTATGAATCATCGGGTGTAGTAGAAAAGTATTTGCCGGTTAGACACAGCCAGTACTTGAGACCCTTGATTCAAATCCTGCATTGCATATACATCGAGCGGTTAGTTTATTTATATAGCTCCTTGACTTGTTACGTCTCATTCTGAGTATAAAGTACATCAATGCAAACATAATGACACACTCAAATTATTGTATGCAATTTTGCTTCAATAGAAAACACATTAACTTTACCACAAACAAGAGGACGGAGAGGTGCTTTGTTTAGAGAGAGAATGTTACTTGTACTTGAGCCTTTTGATCTCTCCCCTGGAAAAACGCCCCAACGAAAAAGAAAAAAAAAACAAAAAAACCAGGAGAATATCATCATCCTATATCATTCTCATTAATCACATCAATCTATAGAAATAGTAAAATGATATGAACGTATTATAATTGGCCAATAAATATACTCTTGTTTCGGATGGATTAGTTTCGATAGCCTGCTTCCTAGGAATCCTTCGTAGCCTTCGATATCCTCCCGTCATGTGTCTAAGGTCAGCTTCCTTATCCTCCGACCTAAGCTCTACAAGTGCCCTAACTGCCTCCTCTTGCAATGTTGCAAGGGCCATACTTGCATCAGAGTGTAAACGCTTTTTGGCATTCAACTTCTTATACACGCTCTCCGGTGCAACACTCGGGAGTGGTGGCAACAATAGTAGAGGTTGTTCACTCTCGTCATCGTTCCTCTCCGTTTGCTTCGATGCCTGAATAGAAGGACTAGCATTTGCACATGCACCATTTGTTAAGGACAGTTGAAGTGAAGCATCAACCTTCTTTTTCCCACCAATGTAGTTATTATTGTTCCTGACACATGTACACCAGCACCAGTTAGGGATGAAGCTAAACTTCTCAATTTTAATAACATTCCCTCTTAATCTAGCTCGATAGATCCACTCTCCCCGCCTTGGCCGCGCCCCCTTTCTCCTACCAGCGTGGCAAAAATGGTCAAAACGCAGATCAACTTCATTTTCATTTTCCCTATCGTTTTGCCTCCGGCGAGTCCGCCTCACCGCCATCATAGGAGCCTCAATGCGAGCAGCGAGTGCAGCAAAACCTGGAGTGGAATGAGCTGATCTATCTCTTCTACTTGCCATCTTCAAAAAAAGATTAATCGATTAATTAATTTAAAAAACAAATTATAGTTCAAAAAATAAAGAACACAGTGACAACACATGGCATCCCAGATCCCAAAACTGAAACCTTTGCTTCTTTTCTTCACCAGCAGAGACTGAGACAGTGAATGATGTATCAGAAACCCTAGCAATTGCACCAACTCGCTCTCTCTCTCTATCTCTCTCTCTCTTTTTGTCAATAGCTACTTATATGTGTGTGTACGAGATTGTGTGTCTATCTAGAGATTTTGGTCCAGTCTGTCCGAGAATGAAAAACTCAATAATGGGAAATTAGAAGCATCTAGAGACATTCTACAATGCGAGAAGATGACATGTGATGTCATTTGGAGGACGGAAAAATAATAATCAAGGCACGCTGTGAATAACTCTAAATAAATTATTTTACAATAAATAAAGTTGGTGGATGTAATGAAATTTTGAAAAGGCAGATACGGTGGATAAGACCATCATTGAAAATTTAAATTTCAAAACGGCAACACTTACAGTATTTGTTTAATTTTTATACGTATTTTACTATGTCATTTTTTCAAATCAATGTTTGAAATTTTTGTACGTACAGTACTTTTTTTTTGATGGGTGAGCATATGGAGTGTAAAAATATTTTAACATAACTAATTCATAATCATTATTTAAAGCACCATCCTTCAGTCGGCAACTCCATCGATTCAACTCCACAACAATCTGCGGTAATAACGCAATCCACTCCACCAAGACTTCATCGAATCAACTCCCAACGTGAGAAATATGCTGCAGTCAGAACTCGAACCCCTGACTTTAAGGATCTATGACTAAATCTTCAACCAATGTGTCGCCACCACATTGGCTTTAACAATGTACCTTGAATTATAAATATAAATTTATTGTTATTATTAAGTGTTATTTACTTGAAAATAAGATTATTAATTTTTATTAGTCTCATATCCATGATAAAAATATCATATACCATAATTCGTACAGTAGATTCTATGTCCTCTCCACAACCACGTAATTAAGGTAGCCTTTTCTTTTAACTTCCTGAGCTTTGAGGGCTATTATATTAATTAAAAAGTCTAATGAATAAAACTATTATTCTATGTAATACTAATTTTCCGTTTTAGTGGAAGCGAAAATCAATATGAATTATATACACATTGTGTTTGGTGATGATACATTTACCTAAGTTCCTGAAAGTGCATTCTTTAGGGCAAATGCACCAGTATGTTAAGATTGGGGCATGATCTGAACTTTCGCATCACACCAATAGACTGATAGGTGGATTGGATTGAAAGTTAGTCCATCCGGTCGAAGACTCAGACCTTCACACGATCCAACCAATAGTACGGACCATGAATATAATAATAATATCAAATGTATTTTGTTGTATTATATTAAAATAATATAAAATTAATTTATTTCAAAAATATTTATAAAATTATTATAACATTTTTCTTAAGATAATTTATAAAATTAAAATATATTTGTGTTTATAAAGGATGAAAATAAATTATATATATTAAAAAATATAAATATATATAAATTATAATAAATTTATTTATTAAATTCGATTAATAGTAAATTTTAATAATTATTTAATGATATAAATATTATTTATGAATAGTGAATTATCCATACTGGTGCATTTTATAAATTATGGACAATGGAGTGGACCTTCGACTGAGGTATGGAAAGATCAAACTCATTATCTACCGATGCGCTTGCCCTTATCCACCTTTACTATTGGATGCGTCAGTAAAAGTAGCACGAAACTAGAAGTTCAATATTAAAATTAGCAGCTGATCTATCAATATGGATTGAAAGTAGAATCCAAGGTTCCATGTATACTAGTACTCCCTCCGTCCTGAAATGATCTTCCTGTTTGGATTGATGACACGGTAATTAAGGAATAATGAGAGCGTGAGAGTAAAAATAAGATAAAAATAAATAAGAGAAAAATAAAGTAGGAAAGAGAGTGTATTGTGAGAGTAAATTAAGTGCCATAAAAGGAAATAGGAAAAAATTTAGGGGACACTCAAATAGGAAAGTAGAAAAAACAAAAGGATAGAGGGAGTAATATTATTTACATGCGTACATTTTACATCAAATGTAATATTTTATAGTACTAGAGAAATATGCCATGCATTATATTTGCTTTTAATGATGTGAATGTTTGGCTCCTGATCATAAATTTAGAGTCTGGAAAATACAGTTGAAGAGGGGTGTAAATGATCGTGAGCTAGCTATAAATTAGCCCGTTTATGAATGTTCAAACTCGTTTTTTTGTCGTTCAAGCTCGTTTTTGAAGGTTTGTGCAGTGTGTACTTCATATTTTTAATAACGATAACAAATATTGAATGTCCGACTAAGCGTGAGCTCACTCTATACTCGAGAAAATCGAACAATCGAATCTCCAACAAGTTTGTTTGACAGTTTAAGGCTCTCGTAAATACTTGGCTTGATGTCAAACTCGTAAAAACTGGAATGAACAAACTTGAACAATTTGAACATAATAGGGATAGGAGTGAAACCCTTTGATCTCTTTCCACAGAAAAAGAAAAAAAAAACTTGAACAACTTAATACTCGGGTAGGTTCGACTCTTTTAGAGCCCTAAATCCAAGTGTCTCAAAAGACTGTTTGCGCATGGGCAGGTATACATGTCAGGTTTTCTTACTGTTGAGCATAAAGTTGTCTTGTACGCTAGCTTTCATATAGAATAGGATTATCTGTAAATATGGGAGCACAATTTAATTTTTAATGATATATGAATATTAATAGTGAAACAAATACTACACCTTTATTCTCCAGGCAATCAATCCCTCCATGTGAGATTGATAATCAAACATTAACTAAATGCATGAACGATGAAAAAGTAATGCTAAACCCTAAGAACGCATTACTTCACCCCTTCAACCACCCAAAGCCTCTAAAAGGAACTTTAAACAATGAATTTACAAATACCAGTAGATGATGACAAGTATAATGAATTAAGTGGGAGCAGAGAGCAGTAGCTGAAACACAAAATGCAAAGGGCAGGCGCTGTGATGTCAAATGGAGAAAAACCATACACGTAATAACAACAACTTTATTAGCAAAGTAAACAGCTTTTACTTTAGCTTTTTTTTTTTTCTTTTATAAAAAATTCAACTTTAACTATTCTGCTGACATTTAATATTGAGTAGATTGCATTTGATAATTTGGTAGATGAAGAAAGTTAGTGCACACTGCAAAGACAGAGGAGATGAGGTGACTTGACAAGATCTTGGGTTGACAATGACCCAGGATTGATTGTTGCGATTCTAGCTCCTTCCTAATCGTTGACATTTCAGTCATATCTCATTTCATTTCTACTGCAATATGTCTTTCAGTTACCATGTTTGATTGATTGATTTAACACTACATCTCACATTTATAAAACAGTGGGTAGACGATAAAACAAGGGAGCGAAATATTCATTTTAAAGAAAATAAAAAGAACATGAAAACAAGAAGAACAAAATAAAACGTAAGGAGTACATTATATAAACTTTGTTGGGATCAGATTAGGAAATTATTGAATTGCTCTTCTCGTCTTGCAATAAAAAAAAGAGAGAACAGGAGGGGGTAAAAAAATGAATGCCAGTTCAATGAGAAACATACACACGAATAAACATTCTTAGTATTCTATGGTTGATTGTCTGCATAACTTATTTGTTACAAGTGCATGCTTGAAAACTCAAATAAAACATTTTTCACTTCGACTCCATGCAAGCTCATGTTATACTTTATAACGATATAACCCAAGTGCGGCCTGCAATTCGATAGGTTGAACTCGCTCACTCAAGTCTCGAAGGTCATGTTCTCTGCCTCATGCCTCACCGACTCAAATAGCACAGATGAAAGGTACCTTTCCCCAAAACTTGGGAATATTACCTGCAAGCAATAACACATGACATTGATTTGCAAATTATGTGACTTAAAATCTTAAATGGCCTAGCAACCAATTATTCTCAGTCATTGTCTTGAACAAGACTAATTACTATAGCAATATCATCCCTTGTGAAAATATTCCCCAGCCCATCAGTTCACTGAACCCTTGGTTAGATCACAATTACTTATACCCGGTCCTTCTCTAGGCAAATCAAGCTGACCAACACATGTATATGCGCACAAACAAACAAACAAAAATCCTAAAACGAGCATCAAATTTGCAGTTTCCCAAATGACATGATATTTGAATATGTTGATTTACAATGTTAAATTGATTCTTCCACATTAAGTTGATGTTTCCAAGTATAAATATAAGTACTCCCTGATTAAGTCCAAGCTAGAAGTTTATACTGCACACCAACACACACAAAGAAACACATCGCTGAAAGAGGAAAGCTAGACATTAAAGAAACGAACAATCAGGACTGATATATGTGAATGTAAATGACAACTAAAACAACAATAAAACTAACCACTATGAGCTTTCCAGCACTTTCTGGCCTCTTTGCAATCTTAATACCAGCCGCAGCTGCAGCACCAGATGAAATTCCCACCTACATTCATGTACAATACAAATAGTCAGTAAGGCATCACGAAACAGTAGCAAATCATCACACTTCACAGATAAGAGATGGGTTGTGTGAAGGAAACAAGATCTTACCAGCAACCCTTCTTTGACAGCTAGAAGCTTTGCAGTTTCAATTGCTTCGTCACTTGATATCTGAGAATCACAGAGACCACAAAATCAGCAATACTGAACCTAAGTAAGACCATCAGCCATAAAGAAAATCTTGAATGAACTTAAAGTGTATTTATTTAGATAGTGATTTCATCCCTGTTGCGGCTCCATTTCCACGATCAAACAGATAATACAGCAATGTCAAGAATGGTAAATGGAATTTTGTTTATGGTAATGGTCTAATGGAGAAGAAATCAACATTCACAGTTTTCAGGTTTCTGCACCTAAATGGTAACATGTTAAAGATTGTGTTTATGATGAATCTCTCAAACTAAACTTCATTGAAACTGCAAGGACGCCAATATATTCAATTTGAAATCAGAAACATGTTCCAAAATTCAAAACTGCAGTAAGGGAGATTCAGCAGTTGACACAAGGGTCAAACATGATATCATGAGTCACGATAGGCACAACAGAAAAGAATGATTCGGGAACCTTGCAGCAACCGGAGATATATGGATAGCAAGCGCAGTAAAGTAACATACCAATAAACTTTACATATGTCACAGTTGTACCTGAATAACTTCATCTATCAGATCAACGTCCAAAACACCGGGAATAAAACCAGCACCTATCCCTTGGATCTTGTGTGGCCCTATAAGATCAGTGCACCTTCTATTAGCGACATTCAAAACCAAAACCAATCGCACGTATAAACACGCTTTTCTATAAAGAAGATGAAAAAAATCCTCAAACAAAAGGGGTAAATGAGGTGGCAAATCTATAGTGAAAGACTGTACTATAGGTTGTCAACACTCCAATGAAATAATGAGTGAACTGTGAATCATCTACAATTGATGAAAATGATATAAAAAAAGGGTTAATCACGTAGAGATAAGAGTTATGACATCAGAAAATCAAAAGATGAGCATGTACACTAAGAGAAACAAAAAACCATATGGTCTAAACGAACAGGAACGGGCTTAAGAAAAACAGCTATGTGAAGTGTTTGATTTTCAGCGCAACCTTTTTATTAGTTTATGAGGCAAAACATTCAACCATCAGAAATTAAAAATTTTATTGGGAACACTGACATATTTGTTTATAGGAGATAAATCAACGGAATCAAAGCGTTGACCAATTTAATGTTGTGATGCACTGATCGGATCAGATCAGATCCTCCAGTGAGTTGTTGCACATAAAGTTAATTTAACAATGTAAAATTGTTTGAACGGATTGCTTCTTGCTTCACTTTCCAAATGGTCAAATAAAATTGATTAACAACAGTTTTGAAATGGCACTGATGGCATTCAAGGCTTGAAATCAATTAGGAAAACAGAAAGAGGACAAAACTCACCAGGCTTTCCACCGGATAAAACAGGGCTCTCGACTGGCTCCACGGCATAAAGCTGATAACAATTTTGAGAGACTACAAGCAAAACCTTATAACAATGAAAAACACGAGGAGATCTATGTGAATGCTCAAAAGAACCTTAATATCTGGATTCTGCTCTTTAAGATACTTCCCGGCACCAGTAATAGTACCCCCAGTGCCCACACCCGAAACAAAGGCATCAACTTTGCCTCCCGAACCCTTCCAAATCTCAGGTCCTGTGCTCTCATAGTGTATCTACGAAATGCTGACGAGGCATTAATACTTACGTTTATCAGTAATACAGAAATATTAATAAAATGGTACCTTGGGGTTCGCGGGGTTCTCAAATTGCTGTAGTATGAAAGAATTAGGTGTCTTATCTCTTATTTCTTCAGCCTTTTGTATAGCACCTTTCATGCCTTTTGCTGGGTCTGTGAGAACTAATTCAGCTCCAAAAGCACGCAGAATGATCTTTCTTTCAAGACTCATAGAAGCAGGCATAGTTATGATGAGCTTATAGCCTTTAGCAGCTGCCATGAATGCCAGCCCAATGCCCGTGTTACCGCTTGTAGGTTCAATTAGGACACTCTTAAAAAAGGAAAAAAATCAGTTCATATGGAAAATGCTAGTAAACAGCAATCCAAGCTTCATAACAAGGGGAGATTTCATACAGTCAACTACGCGATCTCCAACATAATAATCTCATAAATCATGTAAATGAAGCAAAATGTTGATGAAATCCGGCCAAAGGCAGCTAACCATTCCAGGAGTAATCAGTCCCTTCTCCTCCGCATCTGAAATCATGCTGTAACCAATCCTGAAAGTTGAAATCTGAAGCTTCAGTAAAGAAAACAGTCTTGAAAACAAACACCACTTTCAAAATAAACAACGGAAGACTAGACAGCACAAGAGGCGGGTCAAATATAAACCTGTCTTTGACACTAGAGCAGGGTTCCATCATCTCTAGTTTTGCAGCGACACGACCAGCACATCCCTCAACCACATTGTTGAGGTACACCATTGGGGTGTTACCAATCAACTGAATCAGTGCAATAAAGATAAGAATTCTAGTCTCCGGAAGGAAAAAGATAAAAAAAAAAAGAAGAAGATATTACTTACTTCGGTAACATCCTTGGCGATTCCAATTTTTTCAACAGCCATAGCTAGAAACACACCAACAGAAGAGTAGATAGAACCAAGTCACAAACAGTTCACAAATAGATTCGAGTACATATTACACTAGTACAATTAACGCTAATGATCCGGAGAAAGAAAAAAAAAACATAAAGCATGTAAGACTAGAAAAATACAGCTATAAGTTCAAAGGGGCGGCCTCGGATTGGACTAATTAGATTTACAGAAACGAATGAAGTCAACCTAAACACACAGGAAACCCTAACAACTGTTATTTGAGCTTTGCGTAGATGAATGATTTGATGAAGAAAAAGAGATGGATGATTTGATACCTGAGTGAGTGATGATCCTGAAGCGGAGATAATGATGCTCTTTGCCTTGCTTTGGTAACACCCTGTAATTTTTTATATGACTAAGGTCATCTCATCGCACTGCACTGCACTGCATACCAAATGTGTTTGATTTAATTTTAATTTAATAATGATAATTATCCAGACAGAGACAAGCAAAGGCAAAAAGAAGATAATAATGCTCACATGTCTTATCCGGATAAATACTTTTTCTTTCCTCGATTTATCAATTCAATCACTCATATTCCAAAAATGTTGCTCAAATTCTATTTCTTAGAAAATGAAAATTCCTGGCTGTTCTTGCATTCAAGGTTGTCAAATACTAGTTTCTACCTTGACTCGTTTTGTATGGGTAAATTCGATACGTAAATACGCCGATTTTACCTTACAATAGAATTATATAATAAGATAACATCGGCATATAAATAATTTCATGTTCCTAACCAGATCATAACTTTCAAAAAGATTTCACATTCAAAAATTATCAAAGTTTCAAATTCAAAACATCAAGTTCATAAAAAAAAACTTTCGTACGAAAGGTTCACAATTCAAATTTCAAAGTATCAAAAATTAAATGTTTCAAAAACATTTTCATCGGCGTCTCCATCTTTAACTTCATTCAATTCGTATTTAGATGATAAAACATTTTCAATATTAAGACCTAAGCTCTTTTATGATGCAGGTAAATGATTACTTGAATCAACAGACGCGCTCACCAAAGTCGCATTAACTTCATCGGATTTTTGTAAATTCTCAACAATATCATTACCATGTTCATCATCTGCAGTTAGAAGTTCATCATCAGATTCAATATCGAAAAAATTCAATTGTTTTCTTTTTCTCATTCCTTGTTAACCTCATATTGGCCATCACTTAAATTAAATCATTCATTTTTTGTTGATGCAACCGGCTTCTCTTCTTTGTATGAACCTACAAAATCAGAATGTAGTTCAAATAAAAAGAAAATAACTGCGGAAGTGCTGCAAGTCATAAAAATATTAGTCATAAGAAATCAAGAAAATAACAAAATTGATTATGTCAACATTTCAAAAGCACTCCAATTACGCTCGTATCCAGAAGAGCTACAAGTCAAGCTCAACACTCGAATCGCAGCAGCATGACGACTCACGACTAGGGTTTTTTTGTTTCCGATTGAGGTGTTTTCCTTTTTGTCTTTGTCTGTCTTAGTATTTTTCTTTTTGTATTTTAAGTGATGAGTTGTATTATTTCAATATAATTGGTTATGATCCGTTTTAATTTTTAATTTTTAATTTTTTTAATTTTTTTTAGTTTTGTTTTTTCATGTAGATTTAGGTAGATACGATAAAAACGAAATTGACACCTAGATACGTAAATTCAGTAAAAACGCACGCAAAATCGGTTTAGAGTTCGATTTTACCAAAAATAGTTTCTACCTCCGGTTTAATACGAAATCGACACTTAGATACGTAAATACGGTAAAAACGTAGTTTTAATACTAGTGTTTGACAACCTTGTTTTTCCGCAAAACTGGACAGGCGACGGCGGGGCAAACGGCTGCTCGTGGAGGGGGCGACGGCAGGGCGAAGGATGGGTACTAGTGTGATTTTCCGGTCGCGGAGGGGGCGGCCGCACCCCTCTGCTCCCCCCTTCCTCCGCCACTGCGCACAGGAAACGATGTCGTTCAATAAGAATCGTTTAATTCATCCCCAATCAAGGTTGTCAAATACTAGTATTAAAACTACATTTTACCGAATGTACGTATCTAAGTGTCAATTTCGTATTAAACCAGAGGTATAAATGATTTTTTGTAAAATCGAACTCTGAACCGATATTATGTGTATTTTTACCAAATTTATGTATCTAGGTGTCGATTTCGTTCTTACCGTATCTACCTAAATCTACATGAAAAAAATAAACATAAAACTAAATTAAAAACTAAAACGGGTCATAACCCATTATATTGAAATAACACATACCACCACTTAAAATATTAAAAGAAAAACACAAAGTAAGACGAAGACAAAAAGAAAAACACCTCAATCGGAAACGAAAAACCCTAATCGCTAGTCGTCATGTTACTGCGAGTCGAGTGTTGAGCTTGACTTGTAGCTATTCTAGATGCGAGCGTAATTGGAATACTTTTGAAATGTTAACTTAATCAATTTTGTTATTTTCTTACTACCTACCGTCCCGTCGTCCCGACGCCATGTGACAAAAATAGGTGTTTTTGATTACGATGTCTCCATTCGATTCCCCTAAAACTTCCCAACGTTTCCCGCACCATTTTTAGTTTTTTTATGAACTTGATGTTTTGAACTTAAAACTTTGACAATTTTTGAATGTGAAACTTTTTTGAAAGCATGAGCCGGTCAGGAATAGGAAATTATTTATATGTCGATATGTCATCATATTATATAATATTACTATAAGGTAAAATCGACGTATCTACGTATCGGGAACCAGATCTGGTGCGCCGTTACTTCTTTCATCTTTTCGGCGCCCTTCGACTCAGAATCTGATTTTGACGTAAACTAGAGAATTGTAGCTGATTCAAAGAGCTACAATTCTCTAGTTTA
>JAWWMW010001533.1:135936-149289 GCA_035048345.1 Echeveria elegans
TATACATTCCTGCACTATTAAACTGCTAACTGAGTTGACACAGGAAAACTAAGACAAGGATAGTCCTGAAGGAAGAGCCTCTACACACTTTCAGCCTGAGCTTGTTGAAGAGAATGAGCGGCTCAAGAAAGAGAACCAGCAGATGACGAATGAACTTAGTCACTTGACGGGTCTTTGCAATAATATATTTATGATGATGTCGAATTATGGACCCTCGGGGCAGCAAGATCCAGGAAATCCATTGATGGAATCGAAGCAACTGGATTTATTACAATCAGAGAGGTATTCCGAGGAGCAAGGAGGGAGCAGCGGTTGTAATGCACACGCTATGAATGAGAGGGAATATGAGGAAGGAACTACGAGCCCAAAGCTGTTTGGGGTATCAATCAAATCCAAGCGACTTAAAAGGTGGGAAGATAGTGAAAGCAGTAAAAAAACTGGACAAGCTTCAAGCTGAGAATAATAGTAAAGAGCAGTAACAAGCCACAGTTTGAGATGAAACTAGAACTATTGCAGTCTGGCCCATCTTATAGTCGATAAATTATAAATAGCTCCATCACATGATGCAGATTAGATAATGATTATTGGCCATGGAAAGCAGTTGCAAGATTGCTGTATGCAAACACAGGCACGAGCTATCCAAACTGCCTCCTGACACTCACCGTCACAAATGGTGTTGTATTTGTTGTTTCTACATGAAAATTAGGCTTCATTTAGTTACTACTTACTACGCTCGTCTCATCTTGTTCACGGTCTTTTGTCAAAGGTTATCAACCCATTGCTCCTCTTTACGAGCTAACGGTCATTTGCTATCGTTTTTGGAGTTCCTCTCTTGCAGTAACGGACAAGAACACATACGAAAACACCAACCTGTTTGTCAGTCTCGTACATATTATTAGGGGTAGTCTGGCTGACAAATTTTCGTGTTGTCGAATTCAAGAGTTTTTATCTTATAAATGAACGATTCTACGAGCATATTCATGGGTATTTTTTTTTCTTCTGAACAAACGAGTTAGTGCTTTGAGTTCACTCATTTCATAAACTGCAACTCACTTTCCGAGTAAACAAGCTGTACATATCTCTCTGCACTACACTCCCACAGAAGGAAGTAGGTTTCATTCTGTTACATCTTCATTAAAAAAATATAGTTGTTAATATATCAAGATCAATTGTTGCCATACGAGGATTTGTACGAGTCCCTCCAATTACAGGCATACCACACTTGTCTAACCTGCCTGATCCGGGTAAGCCTTGTTAGCAAACCATGTGCGCATAGCTGATAGCCTCTGCGGCTCTGAGTACCTGACTTTGACTCGTTAACTGCCTGGTATGATTGCTTTTCAGTGGAACTCAATCTTTCATATCGCATATGTTGTTTTGGCACACTCATGGATCTAAGCTGCTTTGAAGAATGAAGATTTCGTGTAGGACATGTAGTTTGGATGATCAGAATACCCACCAATGTACATGTGTAGGCTGTCACTTTCGGTTGCATAAATGGACCTCATCTTAAGCTAGAACTAGCATAACCAATGGAAGATGCAGATTGAAAACAAGGGTTGTTCCCGGCAGCGCAGTAGGAAGCTTCTTCTAGTTCACATGAAAATTTTATAGTGTTCTACTTCAGTCTTCACATGAGTAGGAGCTTGGAGTGGCTTGGTGGGCTGTCGACTCTTTTATAGCTGCAAGACTTCAGTTACGAATATGAATATCTGAAGTAATGATTGAGAGCATCTTCAAGATTAGTGCTTGATGGTAATATTTTTGGACAAAATGATTGTGGATCAAGGGGTAGATTGTGAGAAGCTGAGTGTAAATGCCTGACGGAGTTAAGTGTTTCAATCCAGATCCATCACAAAGTTATATGTTGCCTTAGACATCAGGCTGAGTCATCACAGAGTCTGAGACATCAAGTCGAGCAAGGCGTACTACTCGAAGTGCGCCACATCATCAGCTGGCGTGGAATATGAATATTTAGATAAATATCTGAATATTATCAATTGGAAATATTATTTAAACAATCAAGAATATTTCTAAATCAGGAATATTTAAGCAATAAAGAATATTGCTGAATCAAGAATATTGTTGAAACATTATCTAAAGCAATATATGGAAAGTGTATCTTATCTAGGGTAGAGCAAACGGGAAGTTCTCGCTTTCCCGTTTTCCGTTTTCCCGTCTGAAAAAATTGTTTCCCGTTTCCCGTTAATATTTTACCATTTTTCGTGAAAACGGGAAAAAGGAAAAAAATGGGAAATTTCCCGTTTTTTCCCGTTTTCCTGTTTTTCCATTTATAATACATATAACATATTTTATTTATTTTATTTTCATTCATGTTTTATTACAAATAAATAAAATAAGAGAAAAATAAGACATTTTCTGACATTAATAAATAACAAATAATATTAACATCCCTAATACATATAACATCTCTGATTTTAATACTAACTTGTTTAATAAAATTTAAAATATAAATAATTAAATATATATAATATATACATATATATACGGGAAAACGAGAATTTTTAGTGCAGTTTCCCAGTCATATAATATATTGACATTGCCCAATTTCCCGTTTTCGGAAACTTTTACCGTTTCCCTTTTTTTTTTCCGATTTACCGACAGAAATTTTCTATTTTTTCGTTTCCCATTTTTTCGCTAAAACGGTTAAACGGAACGGGAAGAAAAACGGAAAAACGGGAAATGTGCTCTCCCCTTAAGACCCCAACAATAGCTAGTTGAGTGTATGATGCTCTGGATTTTTAAAATAACTTCTGTAACCTGTGAAATATGAGAGGAACATATATAGACGCTGTTAGGTGTGCAACATGAATATGAATCATACAGACACACGGCAATTGAAAGTGCAATTATTTACAAAACAGAGAGACAAAAAAATCACAATGTTTCTAAACAGCAGAGCAAGCTTAGTCTCTGAAACAAATCAAAATCCTTTCTGGCTACAGTCCCCAAGAAATGCTGATCAGCTTCAGAAGAGTTTTGCAAATAAGCCACCTTTGGTATGTAATGGCACAATCACTTAGATTTCCACCACATCCACAGCTTTTCAAAACCTCAATATGGCGTGCTTAACCACCAACATCCTACATGCGCAGTACTCTGTGATAGTACGTACGTTGATCTTCACAAATCAATAAAGAGGTAACGGGATATATGCAAAACCTTTTTTTTATCTTTCTAAAAAGTTGGCATGGATAGAAATGTGACGCAATTGCGAAAAGAAGTTTTATGAAAAAGGTAACATTGGTACAAGAAAAAAAAGACATATTATATGGCTGGTTTTTTTAGTATGAAGATACGATCGAACCAAGTTGAATCAAATGCTATCTTTCCAAGAACGATTTAGCCGTAGTGCTAAATCTTGTTCAAAAGCAAAAATGACCTATTATTCCCAGTTTTTTTTCTTCTGCTATTCTTTCAAACCCGTCTGTTTCTAGTATTACAAGTATCCAAACTGAACCTTCATGGCTAGCTACATCTTGTCGTGCTGGTTCACAATAATAGATCAGCAAATGGGACTGCGGTCCATCTCAACATGACCCTTTTGGACCGCATGCAATGCCCCGGTCACATTCGATGGTGTGGCTGCAGATAGGGTGGTGGGGCTCTCTCCCTCTTGTAGTATAATATATCAATCAAATATTGGTTTTGTGTCCAAGCAAAAAAAATAATTAATGGCTGATATAATTTGTTAATTTTGAATCACTAGTTTACGTACTGATTGTCTACAAGGCCAGCAATTTTTTATTCTCCCTGTGTCCTCTTTTGTTCTTCCTATTTCTATTTTTGGTGTACCTTTTGTTCTTCCTACTTCCATTTCGAGCAATTCTCTTTCATACTTTATCTCTCACATAACACTCTCCTTTATACTTTATTCTCCACTCACTTATCTTTATATTATTTTTTTCTCTAACACTATCATTATTTCTTAAATTTCGTGATAACTACCAAATATACACAACAAAGGAGGACGGAGGGAGTACTTGATTGCAGATCAATTTTTTATATACCTGTCCGTTTTTGGTTGTAAGAAAAAGAAGGGAAAAAATGCGTGCCAACGTGCCATGGAACCTTAAGTTGCGGAAACTTATTGAAATTCCATATGCCTGTCTTGTTCAAGTGTTCATATCAGTTATAGTAGCCAGACGAGATTTGATACGATAACAACGCCATATCTCTCTTACATGATAAAGCATGCATTAGGATTTTCATCGCTGAATATTTGAGGAGGTGGTGGATATGCATACTGATGATGCTGATAATGATCGTAGTGTCTCGTTGGCCAGATTTGGTTTCTCCTCACATCTTCTTGCTTCCTATCTTCTCCATTATTATCTTTACTTTCTCCACCTGTGCTGATGTCTGCATTTTCTCCGTCCTTTTTTTCTTCTTCACCTCCACCGATGATTTTATGTTCACTGTCTTCTAGCAGTGGTGGAATTGGTGGTGGTACGACTAGGGTTGCTATCTTTTTAGTTTTCTTGTACACTTGTTTTATTAACTCAGTTGGATCAACTATCCCAGTTACCGCAACTTGGTTGGTCGATAAATCTGTCTTTGCAGATTCCACACCTGTTTTAGTACGTAGAAATTTAGTGTTTCATATTTGTTCTGCTGTGCTCTCAGAAACTAAAAGCTGTTGTAACAATAAATAAATAAAATTCATTTGGACTGACCGCATTTATTCACATAACAGAAAAAAAAAAAACCAAAGGGAATATTCAGATAAAGAGAGTTGGCAGCAAATGAAGTAAACTGTTAGACTCCGTTTGGTTGCGGAAAAAGAGTGAGGAAAAGAAATTTAAAAAAAAAAATGATTTTTCCATGAGAAAGTTGTAAGGAAAATTTGATCTCATTTAGCCTATTTTTTTCATTTTTCCCTTACAACCAAACACACATAATTTCATTTTCACTTAAAAAAATTTAAATTTTTTTCTTTCCTCTTCTTTTTCTCTGCAACCAAACGGGACCTTAAGGATTCTTGTCCAGGGAAATAATATTCTCACCTTTCATCTTAAGAAGCTTCTTGCGAATAACTCGGGCACAAGCCTCACAGTGCATTTGTATGCTCAATAAGATCGTTGCCGGAGCAGGAGGCTGCAGACAAATATTTTTGAACAAATTAGTTCAGGCTTAAATGTAATCAAATTTTGCATCTAACCAGGTTTGACAAAGTCTTTTCTTTTTTTGCAAAAATGCGGGAAAATCATTTTTTTAAGAAAATAATCTGAAAATGTGAACCGAAGAACACATTACCTCCTTATCCTCTTCTTTTTTCTCGCCATCGACAAGAGGAGGAGGCTTTGGGAGTGGTGCAATGAGTTCAACTTTTCTTCTGCTTTTCTCTTGAACCCTTTTTTGGACTTCAGATGGATTTGCATTTTTTCCCTTCACGCGTACTATGCCCTCAATGCTATCTGCCGTTACATCCTCCACTCCTGCTCATTTAATTTTCAAGCATCAGTTGGATAAATACACAACTTTTTCTCTTAACACTTCAGCTATGCGTTGAAGAAATCATTTGTCGGACAATAACCGGACCGATGACAGGAAGATGAGCATATAAGCAAAACCTGGAAAGCCCTTCAGGGATTTAGCAACTTTCCTTGCACAAGCCTCGCAATGCATGAAAACCTTCAACACAATAATACCATCATCATCATTATTATCTTTCTTGGTATTTTCTTCTCCTGATGCCATTGCATCCACCATCGTCTCTTTATCAGGTAATTCCACCCTTTGATACTTTACATGAAAATTTCCCACAAATTAATTAGCAGTACGCATCATGAAATATAAATAAATACAAACAGGTTATATTCTCATATAGACTTTCACGAGATATATCCACATACCTCGTCCATTCCCTGCTCACTGAATAAGTTAAGCCACCAAGTGGTCCCAAGATTGTTTTAGGCCTTCACTCAACGTAGTGGAGTTAGAGTCTGAATTGTACAAGTTATTCCGCTAGGCCTCGTAATCTATCTATATATATACGAACAAGAAGATGATATACCGCGATATGATGCCACTTGAAATATAATGGAAAGGAAGGAAACACATATAAGTAATGAAAGCTGTTTGCTTTAATAATTGGAACTTTTCGTTAGCAAGAATGACGTCAGGTGAGGATAAAAATTTGAGCCAATCCATGCACGTTACTGTCATCCTTAACAGTGCATACTTTCCTTGGACATCGAATACACTGGTGATAGCACGAATAATGAGTCAATAATGAAACCAAGTTTTATGTGAACTGCAATTTCTGAATTTATCTCTTGGCTGATAGAACTGTAATGGAAACACAT
The DNA here is from genome assembly GCA_035048345.1 of Echeveria elegans. Classification (NCBI taxonomy): domain Eukaryota; kingdom Viridiplantae; phylum Streptophyta; class Magnoliopsida; order Saxifragales; family Crassulaceae; genus Echeveria; species Echeveria elegans. Next base: position 142,266 of record JAWWMW010001533.1, read on the forward strand.
CACAAAGTGGCTGAGTGATAAGTCAATTTCTTGACTTATTAATCGCTTTATAACTTATGAATTCTACTAGTTTTCGTGAACATTTATCGCTATTTCACTCATCTATTCATGGTTTCATGTTATTTATCATCTAATAGATATTTTGGTATTCGTTGGAAGTAAAACGAGAAAATAATCCCAAAACTTGACAGCATGACCTTTTCGCCTTGGAAATCTTTTCAAATACAGCTCGAGTGTCCGATTGAGGTGAATGATAGCTTGTTAGAAAGATGGTTCAATAATTTACAACTTCTCCGTTTACACAAAATCCAAATTCGAAGGATCAAATTCGAAGGATAAAGGAATCGAAATAACATACGAAAATAAAATAGCTGCACAGTGCAATCAGGAAGGCAGAATCTGCCTGTGTCGCCCGTGCTGATTGTGCGGACTCGGGTGACACGACCACACCTTGTGGCCAAAGCATTTGTCTTCCTGTGTCGCCCATGTCGACCATGAATGACACGGGCGACACGACCAAAGTTCCTGACCCAAAAACTGGCCCATAAATATAAAGTATAAATAGAAGAGAAGAAAACCCTAAAAGGGGACGAAAATTGGAGTTTTTGGAGGAGATTTGGAGGTTACACGAAGACAGAGATGAAGAAGAACAACTTCACGCCAAATTAATCGGTTTCTTCACTCTTATTATTTTCAATTCATTATTCTCGTATCGTACTACAATGAGTAGTGATTAGACTCCCCAGGATCCTGGATCCTGTGCTGTATCCAACTCTTTTCATGCGAAGAATGAATTTCTGATTATTGTTATACAAATTTTATTCAGTTCTACATGTTCTTATTCATATATTCATGTATATTAGTTACTATTGAATGAGGTGCCTGATTGCATGAACTGCATAGGTTAGGAACCAACACTAGCAATGATTTGAAGTGATTAATCGGATAAATGTATAATTGACACTAACTACGGTAGCTATGCTGACAGTATGTAGGTGAATGCTAGAGCGACATTTGGTAATCGTGAGTGATAGCATAAACATAGTGGAGGAGCTATTTTAATTGAAATATTTATTAATATATTTCTATTTACTGATATTTCCTGCAGCGTATTAGTAATTAGAGATAATCAAGGTACACGATACACCTCAATAAGGGATTCTTAGTACAAAATGTATTGCTTGAGTGATGACCGAAGATGCCGGCTCACTCAAAAGCACACATGGTTTATTCTCATATATTCGTGTACTACACGTAGCTACTCATCAAAAAAAAATATTTAAAAAAATTCTTGCTTGTTATACATATACTGACAGTACCGTCTGCAATCTGTAGCTTGTGATTTATAAGTGTTATAATAATTTATCCATTTTCATTAAGAGGAGTTGATTTCCTATGAAAGCTATGTTGCAAAATCTCGGTCGATGGAACAGAAAGTGACGCGAGCTCTGTTCAAATGTTGCTTCTTGTTAATTCTCACTGTTCTCGACAATACTGAAGTTAGCACGCTGCTTGTGGTCATTGTTTTTTTTGCGTGGAAGTGTGATTAATTGGCGCGTGTTACCATTACAAGTTACAAGCCTGTGAACATGATGTTCCTAGCGTTTAGCGTCAAATGTTGACTAGTGCACAACAAAAAAATTGACGGGAACAATATTTAGGAGATCTTGAATGAACCCAGTTAAAATTCTCAAACAAATTACAGCAAATTGATGACAAGGGACATGATGCCATAGGTACATAATTCAGACGGAATGACAAGTGTTTAAATTAAAATCACAAACAGGGAGATTGAAACCTGTTGGCATGACTTATTGATAATCAACAATCTTGTCACTATTTGGCTATATGTATTTCATCTATCGAGGGTGTCTAAATGGCAAAAGCGTCGTTCGTAGAGAAGTGACATACACTGTGAAGACTGAAGACACATAAATTACTGTAAAGCTAATCTCATTCTCGAGTCTCAAGGGCCGCAATTTCTCTAACAACTTGAGCCTTGTCAGCCTCAAATTGCTCTTCCTCTGCAACCCATTCGGCGTTAATTTAGAACAAAATCAATCGATCAAGCAGATATACTAAAAGCAAATATACAAATTCTTATGGGCCTATGGCTGAACCTTTATCAATCTTGAAGTCGGCAAATAGACGGAGGAGTTTGCTTTTGTTGGCTACGAGTATGCTGACAATGTCGGCAGGCTTGTTTTGGTTCGCAGCGAAGAGCTGCAATAGATCAAACCAAGTTGAATTCCACTAAATTACCACCCACAAAGAGATCCGCACCAGGGAAGAAATATCATACCTTGAAAACATGAAATGCTTCAATCTGGATACTCTTGCTGGATTCCTGCCAAAAAATAGGAAAAATAATATCTAGCAAATCAGGTTCACCGTGCAGTCTATCAGCGATACTGAAGTGTACCAACCCATCCAGAGCTTGTCATGAACCTTGATTCTCATGCAAGCAAAACACTGAATCCGCTTACCCTTAAAAGATTCATCAGAATTCGTAAATTTTCCCTTGAGCTGACATATCGAGTCATCACACCAGAATTTGATCTATCCAGCAACATATCACCCAATAGCTGTCATTTAGTGAGCGCTTTAGATTTCAGAAAAAGAAAAAAAGAGGCTAGACTGTTCTTTTGATGAACATTAAGGCAGTGCCAGCGAACATGTGAACCTAAGCATAAGAGTCATTCCCCGAATGATGAATAATAAGGATTTCCTTCTCTAAATTAGAAAAATATCCAATTTGATCGCAGTTGAAATTTTCCTCAAGTATCTTGAGAAGATATTTTACCTGAATGCCAGGTTAATAGTATCTTTATCGGTATTGAATTCGAAACATGATTGAACAATGCATAAAAATTGGATTTATCGGTGCACTACAAGAATCAATGGCGATCTAAAAGAGGAGAAACTGTCATAATAATCGCAAAAGTGAGATACCTTAATGGCCTGTCGTCTAGTAATGTAGTTGGGGGACTCCAACAGCTTAGAATTGTACTCCGCAAAGAACTGCATGCAACTTGGACATTGATTACTACCCAAGTTTTAGGCACACAAAATATCTAACTTCAGAGATGAATCCTTTTTCAGTATCGTTAGGGACAGATTAAAATAACTATACACTTCTGAACTCTGAGTGTAACCCTTCAAATATAAGAGCCAACAATGAGATATATGAGAAAACTGAATACCTACCCAGTCATAATTTTTTGATAAAAACTCAGCAACAGTGGATTTGTGTCTCGTCAAAAGTTCCTGCAGCATCGAGGCAAAATTCAAACACACTACTTTATTGTTGCAGTATCATGCAAATGAAGAGCACAAATGAATGTAGACTTGCACTTGACCTTAAATGTGGCAGCAGCATCAGCTGCAATGTCGAAATTGGGAAGTTGTATGTAATCAAAGAATTTCTTCATATGATCCGACTCCAGCACATATCTATCAATCGAAAAGAATTATATTCGTAATGATTTACCCTTGAAATATACACATGCATTTGTAGCATGTTCAAATGGAGTCCATACAGAAACCCTAGCTATAAAAAACCATCCTCTTGTTTGATAAATTTATAATTTCCCGCTAGGTAGTAATCTGAAAACAAGATGGATTTACTCTTCATGAGTAGGTAAGCCAAAAACTTCCAGTTTCACGAGGTAGCTAGAGACAATTAAATATTTCATTATATGGATGAATTAATGATCATGTAGACATAAGTGCAAATGTTTGAGCTTCAAACTATGGAATCCTGCTGGCAAATTGTAATCGATTCAGTATTGTCCGGCACACAAGGTCAATCTACCACAAGGTACATACTAAACACAATACTGCAGGAGAATGGACAGTACTACCCTACAAACAAGTATTAGTAACAACACCCAAAACATAGAGCATCACCAGGAGTAAAGGTCCCACATAAATAAAGAGCTCTTGCTTTATTGTATTTTTCTACTCACCTAGCAACGATTTGGTGACGTATGCACTCCCGCAGCATGGCACCATAATGCAAAGCCATGTCTGGATTTTCATAGCTACAAAAGAATGAGATTTTAGTTTCACTCGAAAGATGTGAATATATAAATCAATAGTATGCTGCCATAATTTTATGCATTTGATCAGATACATCAAAGGTAACATAGCCACTATAAACACATTACGCAATCAAAAAGATTAATTCTGTTGCATACCCTGTTATCAAAATGTCCATAAGATCTATGTTCTTCTCCAAGTAGTCAGAGGCAATCAACCGTGACTGAACTTGTTGTCTTTGAAGATTTGCCACAACTTGGGTTGCATCCTTGCGAACCTACAAAAATGACACTCAATGCATCACACTAATAAATCGATAGCTTATATCTATTATTTTCCTTTTCAGTTACATGTTGTGTGTGCCAGCAGCATCAGTCAATACAGGTGCAGTTGGCTCAACTAAAGATGACACATGAAGTCCAAATCATCTAACAATCATGAGAACTCATTAAAATCACATTTTCAATCATAAAGTTTCGGCTACCCTATTACCCTGTTTCCCAGTCATCTAATATTTTCACAGTCATTTGATCATATCGGTGTAACAAACCCATGATGTAACAAGGAGTAAACCTAGTCACTTGCATATGAACTGTGTGAAAATATCATTCAGTGGGTACGACTAACCTCCAATTTCAATTTCGGAAGACAGACAATCAAAAGCCTGAATGTGTTGTCTTTAAAGAACTCCTGAGTTAGTTGTGCACAAGCTTCAGAAACAGGCTCAGATTCGCTATTTCCATAAAGAATGCACTTCAGTTCCCTAATAAGTTTTCCTAATTCAGCCATCTACATATCAGACAAGCCACCCATCGTAAGATTTCAAGACGTCTCGTGCTGGAAGCTGCATAAAAGTAATGGAAGGTGGATAGAAAGAGAATGCTGATAACTAACGGATAAGATAAAGCTTTCGCTCTTCCGAAAAAACAAATTGCTTGTAATAAGGATAAAAAAGTACCGTATTTGAAAGAAGAAAAAAACTAGGTTCGTAAGATACTTCGGAGTAACACTTGGATTTGTTCAGCTATTTCTCTATTAATTAGGAGGAAACAAAACTCATAATCCAAATCTTATGCTATTCTGGTACAGATCATCAAACAATTATTGTTGAATCCCGATCAAAGTATAACCATATATACACAACACATCAGGCATGAAACACAAATTTAGCAAAAGCAAAACACTACTTATCCTGGTAAAGAAGAAGGCAAGTACTAACAGCAAGAGAATGCAGATTAAATTCGCTAATGGACAAAAATACATAATATTTGATCCAGATTTCGCCAATGGAAACAGATATGCTTACGAATTACTACGAGAGCCGCTGCAATTGCATATAGGATCAAATACATACAAACATAGACATGAAGAATGATGGAAAGTAATAAGGGGTCAACTCTATCAAGTGTAGCTGCTTGTTTATGGCACGCATATAGGAATCATAATCGAACGATGAATGAATTACTAAACGAAGGGGAGAGGGAGTGAGAGAGACCTTATCTTCGCGCTTGCTTTCACGAGCATCGAAACCGCGATCGAGTAAGATGAGAAGATCGCGAGTCATTCTGACGGTTTCAGCAGGAGTCTTAGGCTTGGACTTGAACAGTCCTTTCATCGTCGATCCTACTGATGATGATGATCGAGTCGATGCCGATCTAAGTAAACAAAGAGTAGTTGAGACACAGAGCGAACGAGAAAGAGAGAGAGAGAGAGAGAGAGAGAGAGAGGGAGTGGCGTGATGGATGAGGGAGCAGTGCACTTGTTCGTTGTGTTGTGTTTTTTTTTTCTCTCTATCTCGGACATTGTGTTCGTCGTCGTGTCGGCAATAATAATCGCCACCGTCCAAAAGACACATGCTCTCAAATCCAATCCACATATTTTCCTCAGCGCATCAAAAATATCCTAAACGCAGCACGATGGACACAAAAAAGACATATTAGGTAAATATGGTGGAGACGAAATTTGTCACTCCTCAATCAATAGATCACCATCCATTGGTCACTTAATTCACGATTTAAAAGTCAAATTTTATGGGTTGAAAATAAAAATATGATGAAAAATATATAAGATGTTCATTCGCACATGAAAAAACAAAACAATATTAATATAGACCCTAGTACAAACTTTTTCACTCTACTTTTCACGAAAAAAAATATATTATTCTTTTCATCCAATTTTCCTCAATCCATACTTTTTCACTGATAAAGGTAGGATCTTCTAGTTAGCTATCCTGGCAACTCACCATTCAACTAGCCTAAATCTCAAAGCCTAGAAGGCTAGAACTGACAAAAACTGAAAGAGAAAAAAAAAATCAAAAAAAGAAGAAAAGAATGGACGCAACCTTTTTTTTATACCGTGGTCATTTGTATCGAAGTACTTTACTCTCATCGCATAATCAGATTGCATTAATTTTGGCCGGAATCTAGCTTTAAAACGGGCTGCATAGTTCTGAAACACTACACATGTTACACCATTACTTCACTGATCTATGCTATTACAGGGCTGTTCTCAATAACAGATTGCGCTACACCACACAATCAACACTCCAGAACAAACTGGATAACCTGAGTAACAGGCAATTCCAAACAACACACATAATATAGCAATAGAAAGTTTGCAAAGTCCGCAACAAAACCTCACAAAAGGAATCACAACGCTCACAAACTCTCACTATGATTTCATTCTCTCTTTACTTCTCAGAAGCGGTGCTTAAATACTCCGATTGACGTTTAATCCCAGTCGTTCAATGTTCATCCAATGGACAAGCTTCAAGTCACACACTATTGCTAGAGATGTTGCTGACGAGGCAACAACACTCCATAAGTGGGCTACTTCCCATTTTAGGCCTACACTCGACCGGCCCATGTATCCCAGACGTACTTTCAACCACATATTTTTGTACATTTGATAATCTTAATTCCCGTGCTATTGTTTTTTGGACAAACAAAAAAAATATAGGGAGTAGCATTTTGTAATCAATTGA
>JAWWMW010001533.1:163901-176634 GCA_035048345.1 Echeveria elegans
CATTAATCATCATCGTTATGCTTCGATCGATTTAAAAACTACCTAAAAACATGTTACTTTGTGTGAAAATAAATATTATAAAAAATTAAAAAATTAAAAATATTATGTAATGGATGTGAATTTTATCGAAATAATGTAATGAGTATGAATTTTATCGAAATATTACCTGAATTCTATCGATGGTGAAATGAGTGTGATTTTAAAAAAATTTAACATATGAATAATTATTTATGAAAAAAAATTATACGGATGAAACTTAAAAACACCCTTAACACAAGGTGGTTATTTGTAATTAACCCGCCCCACTATTATGTAAACCCCTAATACCCACCCGCTCCATTTCCTACTCAATTCGCCGCCGCACCAAAACCCTAAAAATGTCATTCCTCAGCCGAATCCGACGCGCCGGCGCATCCCTCCACCACCCCCGCCGCCACTTCTCCTCCATCCTCGCCCCAGAATCTCCCGCTCCTCTCACCAGCTACCAAAAATCCAGAGCCGCACTCTCCCTCCTCAAATCCGAATCCAATCCAGAAAAGATCCTCGACATCTGTCGCGCCGCTTCCCTCACTCCTGAATCTCATCTCGACCGCGTCGCCTTCTCAATCGCTGTCTCCAAGCTCTCCGATTCAAAATACTATACCGGCATCCGATCGTATCTCTCCGATCTCAAATCCAGGCCAGATTTGCGCAATGAGCGGTTCGCTTCTCATGCTATTGTTCTCTACGGCCAGGCTGGACTGCTTCCGGACGCCGTCCAGATGTTCAAGGAGATGGATGAGTTAGGTATCATTCGCACAGTCAAGTCTCTTAATGCATTGCTTTTTGCTTGTCTCGTGTCTAAAGATTATTCGGAATTAAAAAGGATATATCTTGAGTTTCCGAAGAGTTACGGGCTCCATCCAGATTTGGAGACTTATAATACTGTGATCAAGTCGTTCTGCGAGTCTGGAACGGCCAGCTCTGCATATTCGATTCTGGCCGAGATGGAGAGGAAGCAGGTGAAGGCGGATAAGAGTACGTTTGGGATTCTGATTGCTGGATTTTATAAAGAAGAGAAGTTTGATGAGGTTGGGAATGTGATGAATATGATGAAGAAGTACGGTATTCATCCCAATATCAGTATTTGTAATGTTAGGATTCAGAGCTTGTGTAAGTTGAAGAGATCGGCGGAGGCGAAGGCTTTGTTTGATGGATTGGTGTCCAGGGGTGTGAAGCCGAATGTGGCTAGTTTTACACATTTGATTCATGGATTTTCAAAGGAAGGGAAGCTGGAGGAGGCGAAGAAGCTGTTTAGAAATATGGTGGTTAGAGGGTACAAGCCAGATAGTGACTGCTATTTTACTTTGGTTTATTATCTTTGCAAAGCTGAGGATTTTGAAAGCGCTTTAGAGATTTACAAAGAGAGTGCGGAGAAGAATTGGATTCCTAATTTTGGTACTATGAAGGTGCTTGTTAATGGTCTTGTGAAAATATCTAAGGTTGCTGAAGCACGGAGTGTGATTGAACAAATGAAGGAGAAGTTTCCAAAGAATGCTGGTTTATGGGAAGAGGTGGAAGCTACTGTCCCTCAATAGGGTCATACGTAAAATGTTTATCACATAGATCTGTCTTAAATGTGGAACTAAATTGCAATGTCTGCACACTTGATCATGGAAAAATGTCCCTTCGATCTGGGAAGAGATGTATCATTTGCGTCCGTTCTTGGTATAACTATGAAATACTAAGTGCTGCTTCAACTTCGTGAGAATAGCGAATAACTCAAGCTTAGTGGTAGAAACCTAAAATGATTGACGCCAAAGTTCGCTTGTAGGAGTTTATGGGTGATGTAGGAGGCACAAGTATGCAGTACCCAAATAAAATAATTCTTTTTCTTTATTTTTGAATCTTTCTACTGAATTTTTTGAACTATTGAAATGTAGGATCTTGTTACATCTGCTGTCTCTTATCCGTTTGATATTGCTGTTGCATTCGGCTTTGGTGATTTCACAAATGCTCATGATGCGGTCTATTACTCTTTGATATTGCTCAAGTGAAATAGGACTTTTTTTGGTTATAGACTTGCAGGAAATGTCACTGATCAAATGCGGTCACGCGAAAATAGTTCAACAAACAGAATCTTTCAACAGTTTTTCTTGCGGACTTTTCCGGAAATTGTTAAAGTGTATGTTCTTTTATTAATCAAAATACAAGGATGAATATAGCCGGAGGAGCAGCTAAATAAAGGGCCTGAATACTTGCATGATGTTGCCAACCCGCCTTTCATATATCGTGATGTCAACGTCGCAAGTTTATGGTTGGGCGACGAGTTCAAGTCCAAGTTATCTGGTTCTGGACTCGCTAAGTTAGGTCCCATGGAGGGGAAGGGTCATGTTTCAACTTTCAACCAGGCTCAGTGGGTATTCCCTTTAGTGGCTGACCATTTAGTAGATGGAAAGTACCCGGGAAAGGGTCTTTATCAGGAGGCATTTGCAGTTGCTGCCTTGTGGCTTCAGGAAGAAAAAGGTACTTGACTGAAACATGAGTACATGACACAAGATGCACATGCGATAAGAAAAAGGTACTTGACTGAAAGTGCTCTACTTTCTTATCAGCATCGCTATCTTCCCAGTCACTCACAGGACTGACTGGTTCTTGTGCATCCTCTTCCTCCTCTCCTCCAATCTCAAACTCCAATCTCAAACTTCCCATTCTCCCATTCATGGGCTTCGCCACTGTTAGATGATTGCAGTTCTGAAGGTTCAGCTGAAGGGCATATAACCACTTTAGCACCAGAGTCCAGAAAGGCCTTGATCAAAGCAGGGAGAGGACCATAAGCGCCAACCTGATCATACATAAGCAGCATGCTGTTAAGAACCAAGGACTTGACAAATAATCGTCCCTTCCAGCACATTTATTGATGTTCATTCTTAGCATTAGCCATTGTTAACATGATTTTTTGCATTAAAAAGTGACAATAAAAGCTTATCATCCAACGGACGTCGTCAGGAGTTAAGTGTGTCGATGGAACAGTCCTACGAAACATGTATGCCCCTAACTCTTGGCCATCTTCTATAACCTTCAAAACCCTAGCAATAGAGTCGAGAGTATTTCTTACTTTCTTCTACTAGCCATTCGAATGTATAGTCTAGTACAATCAAGCTTACTTGAGTTTGGCGGCCAATATATCTGTGGCCTATACCCCCAATTTGAAAGTATTGCCTACAAGCGACCAAATCTGCAATACTCGAAATGTTCTGGAGAAAAGATGCACCTTTTCTGCGATGGCTCCGAATTACAGACAGCAGACTAAATTTTACACTTTGTATGAACCTCACTGCTAGCTCTCCTGGTTCCGCAACTACAAACACATCGTTTGCCAACTGCAGAAGAAAGTCCAGCTAGCTTCATAAACTCACAAGCCAGCAGAATTTTTTTAAAGGTAACATAACATTAAAAAAAAAAAGGTAAACCTTAATACGGCACCACAAGTGTCATTCCGAAGCACCAAATGAACAACCCCCACCTGGGGTGAGTACTGCAGTTTCTCAAATAATAATTGAACTGGTAAAGAGAACTGTCTGGGACCTGATGGCGAGTTGGGTGGCGATACAGCTCCTCCCTTTCCAGACTGTAGACCATCTAAACTTAAAGGTGGAACCAAATCAATTCGACCTACCCTTTGCTGACCAACATCAGGGCTGTAAAGTAAAGGACTAGACGGGAAGCTCCCAGTAAATAAAGGAGATGGAAATGCAGACCCCGGCATCCCATTAGTAAGAGAAATCTTGATCCCTTTCTCAGCACAAAAGGACTCAAGTGAGTGAGCATGATGCACATTTCTTCCCAAGTCAGGACTGTGCTATGCCTCAACAAGAAGTACACTCCGTCTCCAACTGAGGGAAGGCATATTCTCTCCTGCTACTGCGAGAGACGGAAGATTTAGTTCTGAAGGAAATAATGATAAAGTAAAACAATGCTAGCAACAACGAGAAGTGTATGTAGATGACCAGCTCAAGATGCTTTTATCCATGTGGAAATTTGAGGTTTCTGGTTCTCCGACAATTTCTCATCATGTTGGCAATGAAGAAGCAGCCTTTCACAAGCATTCTTAAATGCTTGGGGATTACTTTTCATGTACTCATCAGTCGCAGCTTCTAACTTGAGCCAGACTGCTGGCGCTGGGTCGGTCTCATCCAGCTCCATATCAATACGTTCATCAACTGTAAAAAGAAAAAAGTAAGAACCTGGGATACAAACGCCAAAAGATGGTTTTAACCTATTAAAAAAGAATCTACCAGGGCTGAATCTGAAATAATGTATCTCAGGCAGCATTGGAAGCAAGGTGCTTAAAGTTTCTTCCACCCTGTCAACAGAACATGCACTTTCAATTAGCACTTGTCCGGTATCCAGGTATCGCCAGCCACCTTTTCGAGTCACTATAACAGCAACAGTTAAGGTCATTTGCAATCACTGAGTGAGTGTCTGAGTGATCTCTATCTTTTCCCCAGATCAAGCACCATCAAAACAAATATTATCCACATACTGACATACCACGTAACTTAACATTAAGAAGGAACAACAAGATAACTCATAGCCAAACTGCAACCACATAAACTCAACAAAGTCATACTCTTCCAATGCTCAGCACATCCAGGCCCAGGCACACCATCATCACCAACAGGCGACCCAGGCACATCAGTAGCATTGGGTGCAAAATTAAACCTCATCAACCTAGTCAAAACCTCAACCCCTTCAGCCTGTTGACCAGACCCAGGCGCCTTTCCCAAAATCACCTCATTTAACTGCTCCCTCCTCTTTACCACTTCCATTTCCACACCGACATTCCCAACCTCCTGTTCCGTCAACTCAAGCATCACAAAATCCTGCGGAGAAGGGAGTGCAACCATCAACTGAGACTGCAACCTCAAAGCAACCTGATCCTCATCTTCTCCAGACGTCCAGTCCAACTCAACCCGAAACCCTAACAAATCATGATGCACCTGCTCGTGAAGCGACGAAGACGATGATGCGGAAATGAAGGAAGATGAAGATCTCCAATGGGCGCTTCCATCCCAAACCCCACGACATTCTAAGCGCGCAATGCTTTTAGGTTTTGGTTTCTCAACTCAGCCACACAAAATTCACTACGGACGATGATCGGACCGGCAATCTGACGTTGAGACGAACGCGGTACCAAAATCCGCAATCAGACGAACGATGCGGCGTTGAAACCTTCCTTTGCAGCTATATCGGAATACAGAGACGAAGACGGCGGCCGCCGCGACAACGACGAGAAAAGGAGAGAGAGAGAGAGAGAATTTTGATCGATCGATCGGTCGATCAAAGAAGACACTAGTGACAAAAGGTACATGCGTTTCGTTGATTTGTATAAAGCGAATTTCACCATTAAAACGACGACGTTTCGATCTGGAATACACTAGATACTTTGAGAGAGAACCCTTCTGCCTCTCGGAACAGACCAGAGCAATGTGGAGAACCTCCGCACGCCTCTCGTCAAACTGCCGCGTTTTCGCGTCTTCCGCTTCCACCATCCTCCGTGCAATTTCAGCCCTCTCTTCTCGTCATAGCGTCCTCCGCAGTTCTCGCGCTACTTTGAAGTCAGTTGGAACTTCCTTCGTCTCGGCATGTCCTGCTGTTGTTCAAATACATTCGCTGTCTACAGCTTCTTCTTGGTACTTCGTTTCAAGCTCCACTTTGTGTCACAAATATTTTATTTGCAATTTTTCATTTTGAAGTTGTTTTAGGGGTTTTGATGATTTAGTTTTAGGTGCTGGGAAGTCTATATGGCTTTGATTGGATTTGTTTTAATTTTTGGTCGGAAGCATTGAATCAAAACTGTATATGGATATGAATCTTGACGTTTGTGTTACTCATTGCATATGCTAGTGAACTGGAGTATCATCGCTTGCTTCCATGTCCTATTCAAAGTACTCCACCGAGAATCGAGCATCTGGTTGTGACACAAGGAGGGACTGTTTTGGAGTATATAACCAAGGTTTTGCGGCTTCCACCTCTGTGAGTTTCCGAGGCTGCTTTGTGTGGTTATTTATGTGGTAGTAGGATGGAATTGTGTAAAGGAAGTTTTATTTTTTGAAGGTATGTTGCAGATCTTATTCATTTTGGAGCTGTCTATTATGCTCTCGTATGCCCAAATCCTCCGCCCACGGCGACACCTGAGCAATTTAGGGAGTTTAAGGAGGCCACAGCTCCGGACGTTCTGAAAACTAGGATGTCTATCAGGGGAAAAACTGTCAAAGAAGCACAGAAGACTTACCGTATTACTAAATTGGACGAGTTTGTTGAGCCAGGGACTTATTTGCGTGTACATGTGCACCCAAAGCGATTTCCAAGGTTTGTATTGTTTTTTATCATGTCTATCAAAGTTCATTTTGTGTTTCTTGAGTGATTCATTTGTCTTTGATATGTTCAGATGTTACGAAATCGATTGGAAGTCGAGAGTCATTGCAGTGACCGAAAACTATGTGGTGTTAGACAAACCTGCTGGCACATCGGTATGTGCTAGAGGTCTTATTGCATTTTAGATTAGCATTTTTCAATAAGTAAATGCAAATTGAAGCAATTCAAATGAGACTCTTATACCTGCATGGCTTCGCCTTTTAAATTGAGGACAAACTGATTATTCTATATCTGTTAAGTAAACTTCTTAAAGTTTTTTTTTATACCTATAGTGCATTGCGTAATAATGGAAATGGACATCGATGTTTTTCATGGAGCTCAATGTAAATGATAATTTTTCATCACACTTTACAGGTCGGAGGAACTACAGACAACATTGAAGAAAGCTGTGCAACTTTTGCCTCTCGGGCGTTGGGGTTAACTGAACCATTAATGACTACCCATCAGATTGATAACTGCACTGAAGGCTGGTATTGCATTGGGATACTAAAATGTACTTTTCAAATTGGTGATTTGGCTTTCTAAAACCATCATTTTTATATGTCCAGCATTGTTTTCTCCAGAACTAAAGAGTACTGCTCAGTCTTCCATGGTAAAATTAGAGTAAGTGCAGCTTTATTGCAACTGCAAGTTATCGCACTGCTCAGATTTGATGTGCTGATGAATAATAATTTTGGAGTGTCCAGTGTCAATATATTTCTTCAGTTAGTCAACGGTTAATTTTTACGCATTTCTGCAGGGTTGTAGACAATTTTAAGTGTTTACTTTATGTGTATGGATAAATTATTCTGATGATCATATTAATGTTATGGCAGGAAAAAACAGTGAGAAAACAATATCTCGCACTTGCATCAGCTCCACTGCCTATTGGGATAATTACTCACTACATGCGGCCTGTCAACGCTGCTCCTAGAATTATCTCTGAAGGTACTGAATAATCCAATTTCATAATTTCTTGCACATTATAATTCAAGTGATAAGAGTCCTGTTAGTGCCTCGGTCCAAGTCTCTGTATTATCCTTCATTACCTTGAGAATAATTTAGCTGAAACAATGAACCATGCTGCAATCCACCACCAAATACTTAGCACGTATCAGGTAAGGAACAAAACATAATAATTGAATTTTGGATGATTTTGAATCAATGTGCATGTTTAAAAACAAATGAGGCTAGTAGGAATATTATGTAGGGTCATGGGCATTAAGCTAATTAGCCTAAATATTTGAATCCCCTGGGAGGGGCATATCTGCCACTAATGGTGCTTGCTGTTTTTTTTCTTTCTCACCAGATTAAACTAAATACTATTATTTGCGGTCTCTAATGAGTCTCACTCCCATTTGGTTGCACTATCATCATCAAACTCATTACTTGGTTTACTTGATTCACCAGTTTTCTTATCCCTAACTCTGCTGTGTCTGTTGGGGTGCCAAGATTTCATTAAAGGGTGGCCTGTGTGCCGGTTAGAAGTTTTGGATTGCAAGGAGGTTCCTTGGCCCCATGCAGACACTGAAAATAAATATTTTATTGAAGACTCTGGATGGCCCTCAAAGAAATATGCTTATGAGTGTAGAATAAACCTGTTGACTGGCCGAACGCATCAGGTAATTTAGCCACTTGATTTCTCTGAAGACTGGCTATTGAACTAATCGTGACAATGGCATATCAGTGAAATTATACTTGATGCAGATAAGAGCACAGTTGAGTGCTTGTGGTGCTCCGATAGTAGGTGACTCAATGTACATGCCGGCTGCAGTTGCAGAAATGAAGCTTCCAGGGATAAATCCTTATGGGAAATATAAGAAAAATAACACCCGTAAAAAAGACAGAACGGCAGCCATAGATAACTGGATTTTGCAGCACGGAAAAGAGCCAAATGTTGCTGTTGGTCTCCAAGCAAGCCAAATTTCTTGGGACAGTGATGAGCGCATGTATAATGCTGGATCCCCATGGTGGAGAGAAAAATAGACTACCCGCCGTCACCCTGAGTTCATATCTCGATGCCCTATCTTGCCGCTCAGCATATGCATCATACCTTTTCAAAATTATATGTTATGCACTTGAATTTTAAGTAAATTATGCAATTCAAAGTAGTGATTTCATACTACCAAAAAAATGAGAGTAGCGAAACGATGAAAGCACTCAAATTTGGTTTGGATTTTGGATTACATGCCGTACAATAAAAGTACAAGATTTTTTTTCTTTTTAAAAAATAAGATTATAGAATTTCACACCTATTCCACTGGTGCCAGCGATAGGGAATATCTTTATCACTTGACCGCAACTCAATTGTCAATAAAAATAAAAGATCTATAAAAGCTTTTATGAAAGCTAAGGAGTCATGTCCAAGTTCCTATCCAACAGACCAGGCTGTTAGTCAATTCTAATTGGTGCAGTAAATATTATAAATGTCACTCAATTTATTTATTCAATATCAAAATTGAAGGGAATTTATGTAAATTGATTTTTAGCACGTTGCAGCAGCACATTCCCTAGGATGGAACTTATTAAGGAGCTAATGCCTAATAACGTTGCTCTTTTGTAAATGAAGTTCGTTTTGCATTACATGAAGAGGGGAAAATAATCTAATCCATAGGCTTTTTGAGTCTCTAAATTTCAAATATGCCAAGTTTGAGTTTACTGTCAAATCTCGTTTTTTTAATTCTGCAGGACCATGTTGAGAAACGAATGGCCTTTTGTTTTGCTTAAGTTGGCGTTATGTGGAAGAAAAATAATGTGTTGAATAAAGTTGAAAGGATCTCAACACACATATAGCGGTGAGATTTTTTTCGTCGCTGAATCAATTATGGAATAAGATAAAATAGGAATAGGACACTAATAATAGGATAATGTCCACAACACATATAGCGACGAGATTTTTTTCGTCGCTAAATCATGTATTTTCGTCGCTGAATCAATTATAGAATAAGACAAAATAGAAATATGACAAAATAGAAATAAGACAAAATATCCATTTAAAATTTTAAAAAATTTAAAAAAAACATTCCAAAATCATTTTAAATTTTAAATTTAAATATTAAAATTAACAAAAAATTTACTCATTTAAAATTAACAATTAAAATTTAAAATTTCATAATAGTATCATGACCGTATAGTAAAATAGATGTTTTCGACTTTGCCCATACCTCACGGACTCAGACAACACACATCTGTTTTCGCATTTCCTTCGGGACGACGGGACACCCAAAGATAATAATGGAAGGAAACTGAATTTGTTTATGATTGCAAATAGGTATAAATGTAGACTAACTGCCAAGCTGGATCTTGGACTGTACATGAATCCCGTTGTTTCAGATAGAAGAATCATTAGTGTTGAAATTTTTTGGACTAGCCGTTGTTTCAAACTAAAAAAAAATCTGAATGATATGAAACAAACTAGTGCCTGCGAGGACTTTGAGATGGAGCATCAATCAGGCACGATTCAAATTCTGTTGCATGAGTTCATTTGGTAGAGGAGCTCCTCTGTACAAATATGCTTAAAGGGTCAATCTGAAGTGAATACAAAGCATAATAAGAAAGGAAGAAACTTTCCTTCAAAAGTTGGTTTTAGAAAATAATCAGGGTGTGTATTCTTAAGGCATCAGAAAACACCAAGTCTCCCAACTCAGTCATATGAAAAACAGTGGCGCTCTTATTCTATTTCAAAGAGAGAGAGAGAGAAATTATTTTTTTGAACACCTCCTAGATGGTGTTTTTACGAGGCGGTGCACTTTGTGAACGCGGGGAACACAATTCCAATTTACATATCAGCTATACTTGCTTTGGGAGTAAATATACGATTCAAAGTAGCAGCCAAACGAACACCGCCTTGAGCAAGTCGCTTCTCAACGATTGGCAATCGAGATAGGAAGTACTCATCTGCATGACAAAGCCTCGCCGTTAAGGATTTGAAGCACCCACCCATTTATATTCTTATTCTCGAACTAATCTATCCATATCTAGCTTGTTAAGAATGCAGCCCATGGTGGTGTAACATTTCATGCAGCCATTGAGGTACACTATGCCACAGCCTGACAGTCAATTCACTTATTACTATCACTTCACTTAGTTCGTAAATTTCTTATGTCGTATATCATAATTTGAAATTACAGTTTTATTTTCAGTAGTGGTTTTCCAGTGTCCCTATGCTGACCTTACATTACCTTCCCTCCACTCGAGTCAGAGACAATCTAGACGATAAACTGCTATTTGATGCAAAACAAACACTAATTGCACATAAACACGAAATATGGGATGAAGGAACTCTGTAAATGTATGATACCTCCCAGTGTGGTCCCAGGAGTGGCATTTTTGTAGGCAAATTTGCATGCTAAGTTTATACTCTCAGAGGCGTAGCTGAAAAGTAGGACAAAAAACGTCAATATTTCACTTTAAATGAGAATACTGGCCAAGATGGACGAGAGATGTAAGCATGCTTGATTTTTATATTATGTTAGTAAAACATGAAAGACCATTAAAAGTGGGGAAAATAAGATATAATCTTACGGATCTGGGCAAGCCACCTCAGCTGCCGCACATTTTCCCCAAGATGATTCGTCACTGAATGAATCATCCTGATCAACCAGCAGTAAATCAAAGAGTATCATAAGGTATCTCGACTTAAGTCTTAGGAAATATGCCATCATTATCAGCTAAATTGGTCAGAGCATCTCAAAGAACTCACCTCACTTTGCGAGAAATTAAATAAAGAGAAATATTTATAAATACCGTGATGTTTCTTTGTATAGCTTCTATCATGTTAGAGAGATCATGACCATAAAATGTCTTCAAGGCAGAATCAATTATCATGTTATCCCAGACCTGGCAAGTCATACAAAAGTTTTTGTCAAAGATAATAAACAAAACCTGCGCCGTTATAGGGGCACGCGACAAACTGATGGTAACATAAGCATTTTCCTTGTCTGTCTCATTACATTCTGAGAATAAATTAAGCTTAGGAAGCCAAAAACTAAGATGGCGGTATTTACATGGTGCAAGTTTGATTTTCTATGATACCAGCGGACAATGATAGTGTTTCCACCTTCGTCCCCAGTGAAACCAACATGCAGAGGCTGTTCCAAAAGAACTTAAGTTATGCATGGCACTATCACTTTTTTCGTTGTTCAATAGTCAGAGAAATTGGAGTGCAAAATAAAGTAACCTGATGGACGTCCCCAATGAAATGTGACAGGAACAGAAGGGCTTCCGTCAAATTATCTGCATTGAAACGTAGATGGAATCACCAGTATCAGGTAAGTAAGCCACAACCAGAGTAATCAGAACTACAGACATTATCCAGCTTACATTTAACTTCAGGACTTGGGTCATAGTAAGTAGATGCGAGCTGTTTTGTATAGTTGAATATCGCTCCTGTCACACAAAAGTCTTTATGCCCAGCTGTGTCGTGACAGTCTCCTGAAAATTAAATAAATTTCTTACCCCTGATTCATGCCAATCACACACACAAAACACATCAAAATTTATCAAACGAATTTGCTCACAACCAGGATAGAGTCTTACGGCAGTAGTTGTAACTGCAAACAAAATCCGGCACATCAATGTAATGCAAGGGGCCACTCCAACGCCACCGGTAGCTATGTCGAATCTCATCAGGCCAGGAACAAACATTTGCAAGCTCACCCTCAGCATAATCAGGAAGCAATGATTTCACACCAGCCAACGCCTCCTCCGTCAGAAACCCCTGCAATTCAGCTTCAAAATCAAAACAACAACATTCACAATTTTGCACCATACCGATCTCATCCATCAGAAGAAATGATCCATTCATATTTGAAGGAAAAAAAGTCAACGATGACTTGACTTGGGTTGACTACCTCAGCAATCTTGCAAGTCGCGTAGTGTCCATCCTTCCCCCAACCAAAGCTCCTAGGAATCATCAACTGCAGAGCCAGAAACGCGATTCCAATCCACAAATGCCCGAGAGAATCCATGATCGAAACTACACTCTCAAATTTCTCAAAGCCCTAGAAAATCCAAATATCATATCATACGCAAAATTGAATGATTTGCAGGATCCGGTAAGCCTCTCCAACACGAAACCTCTTCCAAAACGACGGCGTTATCTTGAAAAAAATAATTAAATTTGCCCTGTTTTTTAGTTTGTGTTTCAGTTTTAAGGGCAAATGAGTTTGAGTTTTAATTTTCGATCTGTAGTTGCCAACTACGGTTTGTTATTGAGTCGTAGTTGTCAACTACAGGTTGTTATTTTGCCGTAACTGTAGTTGGCAACTACGGTTTGAACACAAAATTCGCATAAACAATGTCGCGTGTCACGCAATGGTTCTTTAGTTTGCAC
>JAWWMW010001533.1:191023-206611 GCA_035048345.1 Echeveria elegans
CCCTTCTATCTCTATCATGATCAAACTCACAATGCCTGTACAAATGCAAGCGTCAACTCAAACCCTTCGTAATCATAAATAAATAAATTCCAACAGCAGAAAAATCTTTCACGTGCCGCGATTTTCTGTCTTTATTGTGATATCTATCAGTGCGGTTTCCTCCTTCCTCTGTGCTCTATATACCCTGATCTTCCACCTCGAACCAAATCTCGAGAGTCCTGCTACCACTAAAGACAATATAATCACACAGAGACGGAAAACTCTACAACAACAACAATAATAAGCCAAATGAAGTCCAACCTAATTCAACACCATATTATTATAATAAATAAAACAAAAAAAGAGAAAAAGGTTAACCTTTTGGCGAGAGTAGCGATCTTTCGTGCGGAGGAGAAGAGACGGCCCCGCGGCCTTCACCTTCAGCGTCGTTGCGATACATTCCAGATTGAGGATTAGAGTTGAGCCTTCGGTTATCAATGAGTTTGATTCGTTGTTGATTTTGCCTGCCTCTCTTACCGGAACAACAACTGGGCCTGAATTTTGTGTATATAAAAAAAATGGAAGCTGAGCCCCAAGAGAGTTCTGTGGTTCAGTGGTCATCACGTTTGCTTTAAACGCGAAAGGCCGCCAGTTCGATCCTGGTCAGAAAAATATAAAAAAAAAATTTCTTTACTTTCTGTACTTTAAATTTTGATTCATAGCATTGAACATTTGAACTCCTATGGGACTCAATGTTTCATGTTTCTTGCGGCTGCCATGTGACAACCTCTAAGGGACTGAAATGCTGTTTCCTCTTTTACAAAATTTTACAATCTGCTGCTGCCATGCAAGAACTGACAAGCAGCTACAAAATGACTACGCAGAAGTGCTAGGCATATCAGCTGGGCTAGCTGTACTTGCTTCAACAGCTTTTTTGGGCACCGGTGCCGGTTTTTCGGCTGGGGGAGCTTTGGGTCGGGTTTGGTCTACTATTTCTTTTAGAACTTCAAACTGTTAAAACAAGGAAAAACCCAGTGTCGATAAGTGGAAATGTTTATGTCTCTAAAAAGGTCGAAGAGCTATAGTAACCCTCAAGTTTTCTGAAGGTATAGTTTCAACAGGTATTATCAACAATAAACCATACTATAGAGACATTTGTTATTGTGACAGAGTTTAGATACAATATTATAATATTTTTATTGTGAACAAACCTTGAAACCACAGCCAGAAATACAAGCACGGAAGCACTCCTGTAATAGGAAGCAAATAAGAAATATTTTCAAATTAGTTGTTCAATAACGGCACCTCACTGCTGAGTACTTATCAGAAACGGCAATAGATTTGGGTAAACAGAAACGATGAATACTTATATGTTCCACCCCTACAAGTACAAGTGTCATGGAAGCTAAATTCATGTGGTTAATACCATCGCACGTCAACGGTTGTCTGCCATTACCAAGAATTTCCAGCAGTACAATGAAGCACAGAGTTGACATATAACATCAAACACTATACGCTGGAAAGTATTAATCACTATCACAAATCAATGTGCTACGAATTATGATCCTTTACCCCAATGGCTGCCCTATTATGACTTTTTTTCATTTTCATTTTCTATTTTTACTCTACTTATGGAAAAAGAATTGGAGGTCTTAAAGGAGGCAGTCAGCAACCTAATTTCCAGTTCACCGCAAACATTCAGATACAAGAAAACAAAACAAGTTTTTAACAGCCTTAAGTCACGCAGTGGAGAAATTTGAAAATGTCATCCACATGTTAAGTTAAGACGGCTTTAACTAAATATCCTCAACCTCAGAGTAATCAGCATGTCCAGGAGAGCGGTCTATGTAAGCACTCCATTGGCGATCTTTAAAAACAGGGTCCTTGTAGCATATCTCATCGCATTCTCCCACACCTAGATGGAAGAACGTTATAAGCTCAAAAAATATGGCAGTTTGACAGACAACATCAATATAATCCCGATATGACAAACTAGGTAATCATGATCCAGCAGAAAGATGGGACGGTTAGACTACACATTTTGAGTGGGAAGGTTGTAGCCTCAGGAATGTTGACGAGAAATAAAATGATTGTTAATCCGAGAAATAACAAAATACAAGTCTACTCAAGCCTTGTACCGGCAAATACCATTGCCAAAAGGAACATGTATTGTATGTATTTATGATACATCTGAAGGACTTATAAAATCGAATGGTACTTTAGTAGTTCTACAAAATCTGAATTGGTCCAATATATAAAAAGTGATTGACTAGGGTAAACCATATAAATTGGCCAAAGAAATAGGGTCATGACATTCTGATAATTAGCATTTATGAATGAATGGATAAAGATATGCCATGTGATAGCATAAATCTACTACCATCTCGAATTGATATTTATCATTTATATGCATCATATTCATCAAGCTCATAAGCATTCAGTGAACGACACACAAGTTTACTCTATGCAAAATAAATAATTCCCCATTCTAGTTCCACATAAAAATATAAAAAATATAAAAAATCATAAAGGCCTCACAATTACGTGAAATGGTGTTAAAACGAGAAGTAATCATTATGTACTGGTAACGAAACATTGAAACAGTAAATAAAAACCAAGAAAGACTCACATTCTTCCCATGTATCTCCATCTGCATCACATCCTTTTTTGCAAAATACGCGCCCTGAAAAAAATCCAACAATAACATAATAAAATCACTACAAGCATAAATTACAACATAAAATACTTTTGCTAAAAAAAATGGTACTATATCTATCAAGGTTAACAACTCTGACGACATTGCAAAATGACCATATGTATACATAAAAAATCAGATACCAGAAAAATTGGCAATAAAAATTGTGATAATGAAGGATTACAGGGAATGTGCTTGAGAGCTGAGTACTTGTTAGTGCATTCGGTTCCGCAAGGAGGTGCCCAGTTTTGTGGTAGCATCGTCGAGTACTAGGTCGTATTTTTGGATTAACGCGTTTCTTTCTCGACTCCGGATTCGATTTTGGCTGCCTGTGTTCAACTGTGAAGCAAAATTGAGGGGACGACGAGGGGAGGACCTCCTGCAGGAATGAATGTTGTAGGGGTAGTTTCGTAATTTACCACGATGGAAAATTGAACCGGAAGATTCCAAAAAGTGCAAAAAACTAGCCGAATGAATGATACGCAATTGGGCGGTTTAATTGACGGCGTTTTCAACCTACACAAGAATTGAAAAAGAAACGGCTGAAAAATGAATAAAGTGTTATAATTATATGGAAAACTTTGAAAATTAGGGACTCGTTTAGACTTAATTATATTGTTGTAAAATAAGAGAGACGGAGGATGATATGCGCTTCTACCGAACACCTCTATTTTTTTCAATAAATTCACAAACACATTGGGTGTATTAACTCGCTCGCTTTTTCTTTATATTGTACCCACAGCAAGGTCCATAGGTCGCATATTTCTTCATATTTGCAGACCACCTCCTGAGATGCACATTACGCATTTTATGATACTTTGTAAAAAAACTTTGATTGAAAAAATCTATTAAGATAAAAACTAGCTTAAGATAACAAGAGTGTAGCGGCGCAAAGCTTCCCTTAAGTTAACTTAAGGGAACCGTTCATAGATTCTGCATCTTTCGCATTCTTGTCATGTCATTGAAGTAGGGAGAGTTTATGTAAAAAGCTCTGTTGAATTCTCATCATAATGAACATATTGTATGTGATAACTGATACAGACTTAGTTGCATTCCTTGGTGACTTTAATTATCGTCTTCACAGCATTTCGTATGATGAAGCAAGGGATTTTGTGTCCCAACGATGCTTCGATTGTCTCAGAGAAAAGGATCAGCAACGAGCTGAGATGAAAGCTGGAAGGGTTTTCCAAGGAATGAGGGAGGCCGTTATTCGCTTCCCTCCCACTTACAAATTTGAAAAGCATCAACCCAGGCCTTGGAGGTAAATATTTTCAAAAATCTTCTGCATGAGCTCTTGATTTTTTGAAAGGTTCATCCTCTCATGAAGTTAGTGTCGCCTGAAAAAAAAACTACAATACAAAGTTTTTCTGCCATGGCATTTAGTCTTTTCATTTATTCTGCGTTAGTTTTCTTATTGAAATTCTGAATGCGTTTCACGATATGATTGTGGAGGCATGTATGTAAGTCACAGACAGCGATCACAAACCTGTTCGATGCAAAATGTTTGTCAACATTGACAGATCAGTGAGGAGACAGGAGCTTGGAGAAATTATCAACTCGAACGAGCAGATCAGGTCCATCATAGATGAGTAAGTATTGATAACATAGTACTTCAGAATCAGGAGACCGCTATGCTACGGATCACAAACAAATGTAGCAAGGATAAGGCAGTGTTTCACGTCTTTTGCGAAGGCCAGTCTGTTGTAAAAGAAAACGGGGAATTATCTCCAATGCGGGCAAGGGGCACATTTGGCCTTCCTCGGTGGCTAGAGGTAACTGAGATAGACAGATACTTAATTCCACTTCTGTATTTTTTTTAAATAGGTTTCACGATTAGTTTTTCATGTGAAGGTGACACCAACATCGGGAGTTATAGAGCTTGATCGGTCAATGGAGGTGTCGGTACACCACCAGGAAATGCATAACAACGAAGAGACTATGGAAGGCGTCCCACGGAGCTGGTGGAGCGAAGACACAAGAGACAAGGAAGTGATATTAGGAATTAATGTGCAAAGCAGCTGCTCTGTGGTGTCACGAAGCCATCAGATTCGTGTACGATTCACATTTTCTGTAAAGATAGCTGGAAAATGAACTCCTCAAAAAACAAGCAGTACCTCTTCGTTGAAAAAAAATACCAGGCAAGCTCGATCAACCGCTCTGAATTTGGGTGTCTAAGCAACTCATCTGAAGAGCAGTAACACTTTCATTTGAAGACAGTCATTGGAGTCAGTAGTGTTAGTAAAATTTAAACTCTATATCATCATCACCAACACCAGGAAAAAAAATGCCCTTGTCAAAAGACCCTATTTAAGAAAATATTATGTAGCTGCGGTGGGTGCTCAGAAATTGCTTGAATATGCGAACAAATACTTCCCTTCATAGAAGAGTTTATTTCAGGCTATGGAGGTGCCGTTTTATGTATGCCGAGGTCTTACTTTTGGAAGCACTGGCCGTATCGGAGATTTAAGTCATTGAGGTTTCACAACGACATGTTCTTGATTGTTTCCAGTTATTAATCTTTTTTGTATTCTAAATTCTTACATATCTACCTCTCTATCGTAAAATGGATTGAATAGTTAGATTATGCATGAATTTTAAATGAATTGTGTATTTAATGGTCCAATTCATTTAGACCATTTAGTGTAAATAGATTAAATGCATTTGATCATCTAATCCAACGGATTAAACGGATTAGATTAAAATTTCCTAAATAATTGCTTAAATTAATTTAGATTTCATTAATCCATTTACACATCATTAACACATAAATAAATCTCATTAATCCGTCATTTACCTAAACAGATTATTTTGACACCTCTACTACTCGAGACTCATTGGTGGGATTGTTATACATCATTAACACATAAATAAATCTCATTAATCCATCATTTACCCTAAACAAATTATTTTGACACCTCTACTACTCAGACTCATTGGTGGGATTGTTATAGTGGTAATTTCAAAAAACCATCTGTGATTTACATAAACCATTCTTATAATATCTTACAGCCACACCAGCTTAACCTTTTCTTCTGCCTTTCGTCAACGACAAACCATATGTGATATTTTCAAATAGGAGGAGACAATATTTGAGCATGTATTCATCACAAGTACAACACCAGTTCAGTGTTGGTCAAATTATATTCGAACAACTAACTAAACAACTGATGCTAATGATTCGTAAATCTGTTGTTTACAATTTGAAGCAGTTAATTTCAAAGTGGGCTGGCATTTTCATCTTTCTAGTTCTGCACGAAGGAAGACATGTGAAAGCCAAACAATATTTGATCAACTTCCAATTATCTTTTACATATAAGCTTGAAAGACATGTGAAAGCCAAACAATATTTGATCAACTTCCAATTATCTTTTACATATAAGCTTGATCATCGAACACCAAATGCATTTGTTTAACATATAAGTTTCACTAGTTAACCATTAACATATGACACCATTAGCCACAGATGCCAATCCTCTAATTTTCTGACGGGAGATGATTCAACCATGAAACTTCAACGGGCCTCATATTGAACAACTGCGTAGACAGATGAGAAATTTTAGAAAAAATGGCTGGTTATGAAGTGAAACGGAATGAAACACTGCAGTTGCACAGTAAATTGAAATTACAATGCCATTTATTCAATTTAAATCTAACCAATCAATAAATATGCTACTAATACAAAAGTAATCAAAAGGTAATGAACCACATGATTTTGGAAGAGATGCATTCTTCTTCAATCACAAACACTGATATCTAATAGGACTTCTACAACCTGGTTTCTAATTCATGTACGTGCAGATGCAAAACCAAGCGACGCATACACAGCGCACCAAACCCACACAGAAAAATAACTTTACGAAACAGTCTGCTCTGATTAGCAGACACTAGCACAAGTCTTATTTTAGGATCAAATTGCTTTAAATTTTATAGTCGGCTGCTCATCGCAGACTTGTATATAAATTATAACAATAATAAAAAAAAATCACTTCAACTACGAAATACATAACTCAGTTCTATAAAATCTGAAATAGCTCCCAAAAACCAGTAGTAGAAATATATTTTTAGTAACTGCAATATATGAACAAAAAGGATTCTGAATCCCAATCAAGAATCAAAAGGTGTCGCAAAAAAAACCAACCACTACGTTTACGATTATGAATCAGTAAGGCAGCACAATGAACAAATGTATAATCGAGAAAAATTAAAACTTTAAATACAAGATAAATCGACTTACTTCTACGGGTTCGCTTCTTGTAAAGGATACGGTAACCACACTCACGGCATTGTATAACATCACCTTGCTTCAGTGTGTTGTCCATCCCACAATCTACAAACATCATCAAACAAAATAATCACACACAAAATCCAAATTATTACTCCTACAACGATTTATATGAATCTGAAAAAGAACATGCACCAATCTGTTAACCCTAGAAAAAAAAATTGGGTTCATCAGCGGGGGTTTGACTTCTCTGACACAATATATGGAAAATAAAAAGAGTAATACGGGAAGAGGAGTCGTACGTACCTCCGCAGATGTAGCTTACAGGCTCCGGCGGCGGATCCATGAGCGATAGAGTTTCGCAGAAAAGTGATGCGAAGTGAAACCAATTGCAAGCT
This sequence comes from Echeveria elegans, assembly GCA_035048345.1. Classification (NCBI taxonomy): domain Eukaryota; kingdom Viridiplantae; phylum Streptophyta; class Magnoliopsida; order Saxifragales; family Crassulaceae; genus Echeveria; species Echeveria elegans. Next base: position 198,318 of record JAWWMW010001533.1, read on the forward strand.
GGTTGTGGGTTTAGGGCTAGTAATATATACGTATTCTTATAGAAGATTAGAAAACAGATCTAAAACTAAACCTAAAATTACATTATTACCCCCATTCTTCACTATTAATAAAAAATATATTATTAAAATTAAAGATAATGAGTCCAATCCGACCCATTAAACAAAATTTTGAAATTTAAAAATTAAAAAATTAAAAATTAAAATTAAAATTAAAAATATTAAAAAATAAGCGGAAAATATTTAAAAAATAATTAGGTGAATTAAATGAAAACAAAAAAACAATTTCCGTCGGGGCGACGGAAGCGCAACTAGTTTATATATATTTTACTAGTTGCACTCTCGTCGTCCCGACGGGAATTTTCTATGTCTTCATAAGATTTAACTAAGTTTTACAACATTTTTCGCTCCATTTATAATTTTCAATTCTTAATTTTATAATTTCTTTAAAATTCTTAATTATATATATATTTGAAATCTACCTGGTCAAATATACGATCAGTTGGTCAAATACAGTCAAATACGGATGAATAGTGATGAATAACATGTAGTGTAAATAAGGAGGGTGAGGAGGAGCATTTTTGTCAAAATCTTATTGCAATGGATCTTTAGTGAGTAAAATAAGGGAATTAGTGAAGGAAAGTGGGTGGTTGATAAATGGTTGATGATGATATTCTTTTATATATATAGATTAACTAGGCCTGTGTGACCCGAATAGTTGTATCCGACCCGTAACTGCTAAACAGTATCACTCCAACCCCTCCCAGTTCAAATCAGCATCAGCTGCAACCAAATCCACCAACGGTCTAATCTCCTCCTCCGGCATGAATCGAGCGCCGCCCAAACCCGCCGCTGCCGCTACAAGACATCCTCAACCAAAACCAAATTCCAAGCCCAATAAGCGGAGTCCGCTGAAAGATCTCAACGCCGGAGTAGCATTTAAAAGCAGAAGCAGCACTTGTAGCTCCTCCTCCTCTTCAACCGAACCTACCGCCGGCTGCTCGCGTTTCAGATTCTCCAATTCCTTATCTTACTCCAATTCCTGCAAAAATCATAGCAATCATCAGCCGCGGCATCGATCTGATTGTAATTCTAGAAACCCTAAAAATGCTACCACTGCCAAGGCTAGGTTGAAATCATGCAAGCCGTTGGACCATGGACGGAAGATCTGCTACGGATCTACCGATTCGGCGGCCGAGCGAGTTCCCAAGATCATTCGGGTGCGCCGGTGTCAGACGATGTCTATGAAAAAGGTTATTTCAGCTGGCAGAGATGAATTGTTATCTAGATCTGGACAAGTACAGGGAGCTTTAGGTGAGAGTCGTAAGGATTTTGAAGTTAATCCTCTTGGTTGCAAAACTGGAGCTCTGGAGTTTGGATTCGGTAAGGTGTTAGGTAGTAGTAATTGTGGTAAGAATGATTATGGTAGGGGTAATACGCCTCCTGCTGAGGCTACTGTATCTCCTGAGATACAACGTGGATCGACTGTGATGTCCGTAGCTACACCTGTATGCTTTGGGGCAGGCCATGTTCTTTCTGGTGTGTCGGATAAGAGGAAATGTAGGCCGCGAGGGGTTTTAGTTGTGGGAGGTAATTGTGAAGGGATTGATGGACTAAGCATTTCCAATGAAGGGTATGATGGAATTGGGGATGTTGACAGTAGTCGCAAGTTGGTTCCTCTTTTGCCTGCGGAGGCTTCAGTGCATTGGCTATTGTCTCCTTGTGACGAGGATGATGGTGACCGGAATGGGGATAGTGAGCTCCTTACATCTGTTCCTCGGCAGTCGTCTTTATCAGGTTCTTCTGGTTACGGAACTTCTTCAAATGTCTCCAAGGACAAGAATGCCAAAATCTTTAGTAATCCGTTAGTTTCACCTAGCAAGAGCCTTTTGTTTCAGTCTTTATTGGACTCTTCTTCTGATAAAATAGCTTCCACTTCATCACATTCTTCTCCATATACAACACCTAATGACGAAGGAGTTATATCGTGGTTTGATGAAAAGATTTACTCGAATATGGCTGCAGAAAATTCTCAGGGCTCCAAGGAAACTTTGGGTAGTGAAAATGTAATACAAACTCCAGAATCCTATTCAAGCTTAGAAAGATATATGTGCCAGCCCTGGCTTTTTGCAGATGACGGGAAGCATGTTGTTAAGCCAAATCTTGATTGTGTTGTAGATGGTCAACATAGAACAAGTGTTTCATCCGAAGGCCAGATATTTGTATCTGAAATTGAGTCAAGCTTTGAGTTTGATTCTCACTTGAAACCTGCCGGTTCAATCGAATTCAGTCAATTGCAGCATAAATGGGACAAGTCGTCTTGGATTTCTGATGCCATTGTGAAAGATGAACAACGATCTCAGTTCAGGATCTCATGGAGGGATGGGTTATCGAGTCACCATATTGAAATGGATAATTCAGACTGCTGCAGGATCTTAACAGATGAAGAAGATAAAAATGTCCAATATTCCCCCGATCCTGCAAGCCCCGAGCCCAAACTTCCAGAATTTAATAAAGCAACCTTTATTGAAAAAATCGATGTCAAAAATGCTGGAAGTATGAATAGAAACGAGAACTCTATCCTTCAGAAAGACATCCAATGTGCAGTATCAATAAGCTTGGATGGAGGTAGCTTAGCTGCTTCTGGGGATTCGGGATGGGACATGTGCTACAAAGATAATTTATTTCTAGTCGAATGATGAATTCTTCATTTCAGCATTACCCATGAGTAAGTAAAACATTCTCTTACTGGTTTACGTAATTGATATGCTAACCTTAGTTTTATTTCGTTTCGCAAGCACTAGGTAGATTCATCATGGTATAATCTACTAAGCTTTTTTTAATCTATTGCTTTTTATTCTCTTTCTTGATGCTTCGGATTGATTTGGTAGAATCAGCTATATCTTTTTGAGTTTTCCCCCATAGATGTACCTTCACTCTGTTATATGCATGGTGGAGACGGCTGATTTTTTTAAACTTCACAGCTGCGAGAGCTTCTTCTTTTTTCTCTCTGAAATAGCTCTCATTTTGCCATTACTTAGTCCAGTGTAAACCTTTCGTAGGTGGATCATGGTTACAAGCGCGATGAGTGGTAACAACAGATGAAATGATTTCTGCACTGTCTCAATACTCACATCTAACAGATCGAAGATAGATCACTCTACATGGAACACATACTTCCTATATCTGCCAAGTACCACACAATCAGTGGACGAACAGAAACGAACTGTTGTATGTCCTACTTCTCCGATTAACCTAATTGGGGCATGGTCCCTTGCTGCCCAAAGTTATTTAACGTTTCTGATTATAGTTTCCCGTCAGCTGGACTAATACATATTTCCCTAATGCTTAAGGACCCTACAATTTGTGGGTCTTGTCGAAAGTTGAGGCACGTTGAAGAAAGTTTACCCATCTAATTTAATACCCCTTGCAACAATTTCCTAATGTGATTTTATGGAGAATTTGTATGAAGCAAAGAAACCTAGAAGGGATACAGTAATATAATAGACTGTAACGTAGACTTTTTTGGGTGAAGTTGTCAAGGATGGATTACTTTCATATGTATTTCCTTTAAATCTTGTACCAAATATTCCAACAGGAAAGTAAACCTAAGAGAGAGATGTACAGGTGGTACCTGCCAAAAAAAAACAGGCATTTTTACCCAAGAAAGACATGAAGCGTTCAAATGTCTGATCTGAAAGTGTCAAACTTGAAATGGATGAAGATGGATGGATATGGGATCTGGTTGCTTTACATAATAGAATAAACAAGTATTGAAAAGTTCATCATCACCCACCACATCCCTAATTAAGATACTGCTCCTAATAACATATCTTGCCGCCTTCCCCAAGCATCAAAACCAAATGAAGCCTTGAGCTATACCAAGATGCCTTCCAGCCACCCGGACCCGGTAGAGATTTCTATGGAATCACACAGATATGTAGTCACCTTGATATATGTTGCTTGTGCTACGAACACAAAGTTGAATCAAGCATTACAAAAGCCAAACAAAAAGAGATCTTTTACATACAAATCTGATATAATAATAAATAAATAAAACAAGGTAGTTTTATCTATTCTTATAAAAGAATAGAAAAAAGGATGTAAAACCAACGAAATTACTCTTCATTAAATAAAAAAAATGACTAGACTATACATTACTCATTTCTTCACCATTAATCACAAATATGATATTAAAGTTAAAGATAACGGGCTCGGTCCGATCCATTAAAAAAATTAAATATTAAAAAATAACATTAAATATTAAAAAATAACATTAAAAATAAAAATTAAGTGGGAAACATATAGCGTTTTTAGGCGAATTAAATAGAGATAAAAATTCTCATCCGGACGACGGGAGCGCAGCTAGTACGTATATAATAAGCGAACTGAAATGGAGTGAAATGATAAATATATCGAAAGTCCTCACTTCATTCCTACTCCTTTTCTCTCTTCAAGTTACAATTTTGACCTCTGTTTGCAATCCAACAGAACATCAAACCAACCCAAAGATCACAAAAACAAGTAATGGAGGGATTGATTCCTCTCATCTACAAGAAAATGAAGCGCAACAGAATCCGCCGCACCTACCAATGCCTCTCTGTATCTGATCCATCAAGCTACAACATGGATGACTTGTACATCAACACAACTTCTATGACAAAATTAAATTCCATTTCTGATCACGGACGGCGCAACTCCATGCCAGATGAGGGCTTCATGACTGTTTATAATTCAAAACGGGTGGATTCTTCTTCTCCGCCGAATATGGGTAGTAAAGATAGAGAATTGGTGCGGTTTCGGAATCATGGGAGGATGTTCAGCTGTTGGGCTTAGTCAGTCGCTACACAAAACTCACAGGTAGATGTATGTGATCTCCTGTTGGTTTGCTTGGTTTTGAAGTTATTGTGTTCATTGCTGATATATGCTTGCTTTGAATTGTATATACTTTAAAACATTTTTTAAGGATTTGGAAAGTTGGATGGACATAGTAATGGATCCAAACCTTGAAATGATGTTTCCTGCATTTTTGTTTAAGCTGTTGTTGCTGAAATTGTGGAGGTTCCTAATGGGAGTTGGTGACTTACCTACTAGCTTCATTTTTGACTCTTTGGAAATATTTTATTTGTTTGTTTTTTTTAACATTTGGGTCTATTCTTTTGCATTTAAAATGTTAATTGTTCACTTCAATTTAGTTCAGTACTAGTTTTTATTTACCCATTTCATTTTTTAACATTTTGGGTCTATTCTTTTGCATTTAAGTAACATTTTGAGTTTTCGAGTTCTGGTCAATTTGAGTTTTGGGCACCTACTTTTGGCCCGAACCTGATATAACCAGAAGACCAATTCTCTCTACTTGCTTATTGATAAGCAATATACATACTAGAAACATTAGATGTTTAAGTCTTGCTTAAGTCGTGTTTCAAATCAAGCAGATTAAGTTAAGTTTTGTAGAATAAACTCTTCAAACTAAAACCTACACTAGAGACACTATACATTTTAGTAGGAACGGTTAAACACCGGAGGAAAAAAATTCAGAAGCTGTCAGGAACTCACCCAAAATTTCACTATTTAAAATTAAACACAAAGTCAATTTACGAGGCACAAATCAGGTCACTAAAGCTACTTGAACTATAAAATAACAAACAAATTTAGAACTTACTGAGATGATTCAACTGAACTCTCAAAGAGCTAGTCGAATTAATCAGTCTCTAACTCTCTTCACCCAATCGATTTTACACAAGCTTCAAGGGACACGTTCTTATTCCAAACAAGGTTAATTCCCATTTTCAGGGCCACAAGAGGAGCTTCCACGTCCAAGGCTCACGGTTTGTAGCAACTCACAACGTGTTGACTTGTCACATTGAATTTGTTGCTTGCTTTTTTGAATGAAGCTTTCACGTGGGTTGAATGGAGAGATGGCACGTGATGACGTGAACATTACAACAACTTTTCAAAGCTGCTCTCGGGGATTGGCGCCGACGTCCCTTGTCTGGCTTCGGTCGGCGGCTGATGTCTCTTTTACTGTGTTGCAGTGGTTTTTGGAATGAGTGGCTCACAGTTGACCTAGCTCTCCACTTGGTTTTATATTAGCAGGAGGCCGTTTGCTGCATTTCACGGTTCAGCACAATGTGGGCCCATGCAGATATCCAACAATTCAAGTCCCCCTCTTTGAATGGATTCGAGCCCAATAAATGGTCATCCTACTCCATATTAATTTCATCATTCTCAGTTATCATATTCAAAAGAACACCAAGTGGTACAAAGTAGGATTAATAACCCAACACTGAATTTATGGCACATAAATAAATACTGTACGCATACCGCGGATAGGCTGCTTCTATGTGCACCTGGGAGCCAGGCAATATCACTGATTCATCCATTCCAAACTTCAGTTCAGGTATTGGTGAAAAAGATCGAGGAAGCAGTCGGGTTCGGTAAGCCAACACCAGGTGTTACTGCGATTCACATACCTTGCATTGCTCTCGAAAAAGGCGGATTTTGTTGTTGACGTGCTGATCAAGAATCCAATCCCTCTCACTGACATAAATTACTTGATTGAAAGTGATGGAAGAAAACTCCATGCACACGGCGAAGAGATTGTTAAAATCCCCGTTTCAACGACATTAACTGTGCCTATGTCCTATGCTGATAGGTGAAAGTTGATCTGATTACTGACGTGCCTGTTTTAGGAAGAGTAACATTACCACTTGAAAAAAAATAGGAGAAATTCTGATTCATTATCATTTTTTCCCTTACAACCAAACACACATTTCATTTTCATCTAAAAAATTTCTTTAAATTTTTCTTTCCTCTTTTTTTTTTTTCCGCAACCAAATGGGGCCTAAAAACCTGAAATTGACGTTGAGAAAATATTGTTCCAAACAGTTTCTTTCGAAGACGCCGTGGCTGTGTTGCATGTTAAGATGGATAACAAGAATGATTTTGACTTGGGACAGAACCAGCTGGATTGTGGAGGTGCAGAGCTGTCAAGATCGGCGAAAATAGATAAGAATGGGAGTAGATATGTTGATATTCCAGTGACTTTTAGACCCAAGGATTTTGGTTCTGCATTGTGGGATATGATTAGAGAGGTAAAGGCACTGGCTACACGTTGAAAGGGAAATGTTCACGTTGATACGCCTTTCGGGGAGATGAAGTTGCCGATAGTTAAAGACGGTGGAACTAGTAAACTCGAGAAGAATAACGGTGACGATGAGGTAATAGAAGTATGAAAATAAGTTCCATAGTTGCAAATCATTTTGGTCGTTTCGTTTGAGCTACTATCTCCACCATTTCTGATTGTATGGATTGACTAGTGCATAAAAGTGTGCAGGGCTCTAGATTGAGAAAGATGCTAGAAAATGGATCTTGTTGTCTTCAATGGTCGTGTAAATCAGTAGCCCGCCTTACCGGATTCAGTTATTTACCACACCAGTTACAACACTGGTTAAGATTTTCCATCTTATTTTCAGTGCGGAAATGACAGGTCTATGTCTACTCATTTTCAGAAAGCGCAGTTTTCAATAGTCATCAGTTCTATTTAAATATAGCATGCATTAGCATCTGAACGAAGCTGCACTTCACTCCTGTTGCACTCAGATGCACGCAACAACAGTGTATCACAACCTACAAGCCATATAACTTAATTTGTGGGTACTAGAAAAACCTCTGCTTAGCTGATGGCGATGGAAACGGAACCAAGGGGTCAGAAGTTGGACATGGAAAACAGGCGCTCGATGGTTATAAGACGACACGGAAAACAGTTAAAAGCACTTGCAAGTTAAATTTCAGCTGTGCAAACTTAACCAGGACTCTAATCATTATATGAGTACTGGACTTAGATTACTAAGAAAACAGTGATCAAGTAGGAACATAACTTTGACCACAATGTATAATGAGCTATTCATAAGCTCCAATAGCCCAGCCTTAGTATTCCTCTGCAGCGCTGGCAGCACTTAGATCCACGCTCAGGTCCAGAACCTGTTGAAAGTGGCGAGAAATTAATTAAATATGTCAACTATATTCAAATACAGGTATCAGTTACACAGCATATCATGGCGGACTGCAAATCAGATCAGCAGGTCATTTAACAAAAGGAGCAACACAGCAACTTTCAGTGGAATCTTTATTGTAAGTGTGTGATGATCTGGACTTGATGGATGGAATTTACATAGCAAAGGATTATTAAGTTGTTCAGCGTAGTTATGTGCTTTTTTTAAACTAGAAATTAGTAGCAATAATCAGTCGTGAAATGGATGACAAACTACAAATGATGATAAGAACAGAACATGCCT
>JAWWMW010001534.1:0-15651 GCA_035048345.1 Echeveria elegans
TTGGGTGATTAATTTTAAGGTGGTAGCGTATTTATTTAATTGAATTTTGTCAAATTTTCCGCACATGATGCAAAGTAATAGATATATAATCTTATTTTTTCTGCAGGTTACCTTCACAATCTTGGCTGTGCTTGGATGCATATTGGGGGACTACGTTTTCATCTGTTGTTTAGTAAAGGCTCTAGAGATCCTGTTTTGAAGTATGGTTACAAGTATTCACACCTATTGGAGCGTATTCGCTCTCTTGAACATGAAATTAAGGTGATTTTATATAAATCTCTGCCATTGTACTTCTTTTATATTTTTTTATTTCTCTATATGAATTAGGAATTGAGAATTGAGATAGTCTCTTTTGTTAAAAACCATAAGACGCTACAAGGCATTTTGGGAGTGTGACGAGTGTCTTGACTGAGAAAATTTACTAAGCTACTTATTGCAGGTCCGCGAGGAGTGCAATTATTTAGCTGGATTGTTTATGTCTCGAGAAACAGACCGAAACAAAGTGTCTATGCTTGAAAATCTTCAAGCCGAACTGGAGATGGTTAAGAAAAAGGTGTGTGTTCATTTCCTTACTAAACGTATGTTGTCATGTTTGGATTTATATGTAATTATCTAAGCTGTCCTTTTCTAAATGCATCTAGATTGTTTTCCGTTCTGATCCAAAGAAGTTCAAGAAGTTGAAAGACGAGTGCATGGAGTTTCACAACCTCGTCAAAGCTTCCGTGTCTTTCATTAGCAACACTGAATATCTAGATATGGATAAAGTCCATAACTGGCAGGTATCATTCTGAGCTTTATTTTAATTTCCGCAATTATTTTTTCCACCAATCCTTTATCATTGGCTTACCCAAAGGAATTGCAACATATTGGTATGTGATTCTCAGGAAACTGCCTCATCCTTTATTGATCGGTTGTCAAATGAGTACTCTGCTTACATAGACATAATTAAGCCAATCCAAGTGGCGGTATATGAAATGAAACTCGGTGTATCATTGGTTCAAGCCGGTGCCAAACAGATGGCTCTACTGAAAAGCACAGGGCAGCAGAATGTTGATGAAGTTGAGGAAATGGTTTACTCGTTTGTTAGATATCCAAGAGCATCTGAATTCAAATCCTGCTCAGTAACTTCGGTTAGAGGGGATTTAAAATCTTTTCATTATGGTGTTGATCTCCATACAATCGATCGGAGAAGACGAGGATCTTTGATGGAAAAAATGGCAAAAAACACAAAGGATGCTGACTCAGCTGAAACTATGTCAAATTTGCAACTACAAGCCGCCATCAATCAGGATGCTATCATTCGTATCACATTGTCAGTTGCGAGCATGCGCGTATTGGACAAAGCGTCCTTCGAAGAACTAAACTGCATATTTGGGTGGTTTGCAAATTGTTGGATGAAGGTAAAAGAACAAGCCAAAGTCAAGGAAGCGTTTGAATCTCAAGAATACAAGTTCAGGCCCCGTGCCCTTAAGACTGAGTCTATATTTGAACTTGACGAATCCGTTCTAAGCATATTTTCATCAAGTGAAACTTTTCAAGAATGGCAAGATTTTATCTCCCAAGATGAGGCCGGCGAAATGAAGGATGCTAAAGTTGAAAGTGATTCGCCAGCGGAGAGTTTGGAATCGATTCCAGACTCTATTCTACTGAAACTCGTCCGAAATCATGATCAGTTGTTTGGATCAGCTGACCTCTGTCGTCATCCGGGGACATTCACTGTGCCAGAATCAGAAAACTTACTATCCTTCATCGACTCCTACTCAATTGGAGTGGGAATAGTTGATGGCCTGGGTGGTCTTTCTTCTTCCTCGTTGGATGTGAAACTTGCACCAGAACACCTGCTTCGCCTTTCTTTAGATCTCAACCAAAATGTCAAGTTATCCCTTAAAAGATACAATTTTTACAAGGATCCCAATACCTCAGCAGTTGCGAAGATGGTGGAGGTGGTGACAGTTCTTCAACAGCAGATTGTTTGTCTTTGCAAGGAGTGGGAAGATCACCCCGGGCTCCAGAAGCTTCTGGAAGTAACGCAAATTCTTTTGGCATTACCTCAAAACACCCCTTTGGAGAAGGCTCTTTCAGGTTTACAATTTTTGCTAAACAGAATCCAGCTTGTACAGGAAAATGGTTCCAAATTCCCGTTTGCGGATCACATTAAAAGAATCACCGACCTGGCATCTTCATGGAAAAAGATGGAGTTTGAATCATGGTCTTCTTTAATTGATGAAGTCCAAGTTGAATGTGATACAAATGCCGCAAAGTTGTGGCTTCCACTCTATAGTCTGCTTCGACTGAGGGATACATGCGACATTGATGAATATGTAAACTCCACAACTGAAAGCTTAGAAGAGTTTGTTCACATGTCAAGCATAGGAGAGTTCAAAAGGCGTCTCCATCTTCTCCTCGCATTTCATGTCCAGATAAGTAGAGGGTTACTCCTTCAATGCTATTCAAGTCGTCATGAGGTAGAAAATCTGAAGATCTTGTACCATGTGTTGGGGTACTATATGCAATTCCTCCCTGTAATTTCGGAGCTTGTGAACACTCACAAGGCAACTGTTCAAAAGGAACTGGATGAACTTTTGAAGCTATGCAAATGGGAACATCCTGAGAGTTATCTTAACATGGCAAACACAAAACGAGTTCGCCAAAAGCTTAAGAAGCTTATTCAGAAATACACTGTGAGCCTTTTCTAATATCATTGCGCTTACATTGAGGAAGCATCACTGTGAATCATATTCATTGCTTCTTAGTGATAAATTAGTGCAAATATTGACTCTTACATGCCGCATTTATGTTTACAGGATGTACTTCAGCAGCCTGTAATGGTCATTCTTAAACAAGAAGAAATGCGGCGAGGAATAAATACTCAGTCATCTCGTGTACCTAATCCTCTTACAGATGCTCCAAGCAAAAGTAACAATGTGATAGAAGCTCCATTGAACCTCAATGAGTCTGAGGAGAACAGGTCAATATTTCAGATTAACATATCAACCACTTATTAATACCTATTGAAAATCTTTTCTAAAATTAAATTGATGTTTCCAGGTGCCAGTGGTTTGAAGCATGGAGCGAAAATGCGCATGCTTGCTGCAAAGAAATGAATTCTGGTGAATTCTCGATGGAATATTTAGGGAATAGTTACTATTTTCGCTAAATGCTTTCCTATGTAAATGTGACCAGTGTGCTATCTTCTCATACATGTAGATTTCGCTACCATTGTTGATGGAGAATTAAAATCTCAAGCTGGAAATATGGTGTATCCCAAAGAATTTAATAGTGTCTGGTCCGTTTTGAAGAACCTTTTCAGCACTGCTAAAGGATGCAATGAGTTATGGAATGATATGAATACAAGCTTAGGGAAAAGAAGAGCGCTGTCTGAATTTGTGAAGCTTCTGGAAAGTTGTGGACTGTCAAGAAACAAATCAGCATATACTGAGGTAAAGCACCTTTCCCTTGCAGGTTCAAATTGTGGAATATTCTTTCTTCCATATATATTCATGCTTTATATAACCCTCTTCATTACATATTGACATTAACAGGATAAAACACACAAATCAAGTTCTTGTAGTCAGTGGTTCCTCCAGCCGTCATATGACACAAACCATATACTGATGCATAAAGATGACAAGCTTTCTCACAATGCTTCTTCTGACAAAGTGAAAGTCCTTCCTGTCGCCAATTTAGATGATGAGTGGAAAGTCGCTAACCAAAACCATTTCAAGAGTTTGGCTTCGGTGGAGCTTCTGAGGCAAATCCGCTTAAGCTTTCATACGGATTTTAATCTGGAGCAGGTCGGTTCCGTTTATTAGTTCACATTTACAAGTCAAAAAAATACACGGATACATCTGAGGTTTGTTCACTGTCTGATCGACAAATGTGCTGAAGCTATTTTCCGTTACGTGCAGGTCAAGAGAACGGTGTCATATCTTGATCATTTGATAATAATCCAACATGAGCAAAGGGAGTCCGCCTACGCATTTGCCGAGCAAGTGAAAAACCTTGAAAAAAGTCTGTCAGTTCTTAGGAAATTAATTATTTCTTCTCCCAATAGCGAGAGTGATTGGGCCTTCTCATTCGTCCCACAGCAACAAGAAATATTACTTTGCATGTGGCAACAAAAGGTTGGGTTGAGCCATAGATTGATTACTTTAAATCGTTATTGAATTTGGAATAAATAAATTTTGGGACATCTCTTTGTAGCGGATATTCGATCATGTGTGCACCATATTGGATGAGGCTGATTCATTGCTGAAGATGGCTGAAAGCATCCACCTCAATAAGTGCCAAAGTGTCAAAGCCTGGACGACTGATTTTCGAAAGCTCATTCAGAGGCTTGTTCCAGATTGTCGAAATTCAAAGGTAGCTGCTCTCCTTTTCTTGATTTACAAATTCATACGTTGTTGTTCGATGTCATAAAGTTATTTTGACAGGAAACCTTGGACCACTTTCTCCTCGACGAGGAAAGGGGAATTACTACAGTTGGTGGATCACAAAAGTTCTTAATCGTCATATCAAAGCAAGATTTTGAAAGTGTTGTCATGAAAAATTTCACAACGTTAACGATGCTCGAGGAAAGTGTCGTTTCATTCCGTGAGAATTCAAAGCAAAAAGTTTCGATCCAGGACACCATGCTATCCCAATTTGATGACATATTTAAGGAGGTAAAGTCAATGCAAGAACAACTCCAATCAGCTACGGAAACAAGGTTTGAACTTTCGATTGCGGCAGAAGAACCGTATTCCGGAAGTTATTCTGAACTCTACTCCAAGTTTAATGAGTCTATCAAGAAATCTGTAGAACTTTCTGCAGTTACAACTTTGGCTCTCGGCTATTCTCAGAATGATGACTGTCTTTCAGAGGACTTTTTAGGTAGTATACCTTCATGGACAGCTCTTTTCCGCTCATACGTAAGCAAGTTGCAACTTGAAGGATTATGCGATACTGTTCTCCAGACAATTGTATATGCTGTAAGCTCATTCTCAGCCTATTCATATAGTAATTTTTGCGCTGCTGTATGCTGAATGTTCTAATTAGTTGATGCACTTTTTCAGGGAGAACTTGTGAGACACCATGAGACCGGATGCACGTCTCTCACTTTTGAGCTTGGAAGGAAATTAAGGTTGCTAGAGCAATTAACTGACAAAATATTTAAATTCAGTGATGGACTTCTCCGGGACTTCTTGATTACACACAAAACAGTAAGTCTCTTGCATCTAACATTTGTGTCCTTTCTCTCTTAAGAAATAAGTTTCTTGCGGAGCTGAGACATTTATTCTCATGTAGGTATGCGCTTTATCTCTTTTCCTCGCCGATATTTTTGCATCTCTTTATTCAAAGGGATTTGGGAGTTCCGAAAAAGAAGAGGATGGCACTGATGATACGTCCCAGGATGCCACTGGAACTGGTATGGGTGAGGGTGTGGGAGCAAAGGATGTAAGTGAGCAGTTGACAGATGAAGACCAATTGCTCGGTACACTTGAGGTAGGCTTGAAGTCCCTTATACTTAAGTTTTCAATCATTGATGATTTCGAAGTAGTGATGGGTATAGCTAAAGATTTGTTTTTACTATATGTCATCGCAGCAAAAGGAAGAACAAGATGGTGCCAATGAAGATCCGGGCAAGAATGATAAGGGGATTGAAATGGAGGAGGATTTCACAGCCGACACATTTAGTGTTAGTGAAGATTCTGGTGAAGAAGAAGATGACAAAGACGATGATCAAGATGAGCAGCTAGATTCAGCCATGGGAGATGCTGGAACTGAGAGTGCAGTTGTGGATGAAAAAATCTGGGATAAAAACAAAGATGAAAAGCCTGACAGCAACGAAAAATATGAAACTGGTTCGTCCATGAAAGATCAGAAAACAGAAGATAATGAACTTAGAGGTAAAGATGATGCAGAGGATAACCTTCCTGATGCCTCAAAAGATCTCGATTCTGCCGAGGGTGATGATGGAAAGGAGGATGGTGAGAATGAAGCAGATTTGGAGGAGACGGAGGGTATGGAAGATGCAAACATGGACAAGGATGAAGCGTATGCAGAGCCTACAGGGTTAGATGTTGATGAAACTGGTAAAGAGGGTAAAGATAACATGGATTTGGACCCCCAAGAAGATGGAACTGATGAAGCTGATGACAGTGAAGAAGGTGAAAGTGGCGAGGACGTGGAAGAAACAAACATAGATGAAACAGATGTAACCTTGGATGTAGGGGAGCAGGAACAAGTAGATGAAAAGGCTGAGTTGGAAAATGTTGAAAAAAGTAATGAAGATGATTCAAATATGGATGAGGATGTGAATGCCGAAGATGCGTCAGACACGCGAAGTGCTCCACAACCGAAGGTTGATTTGCAGGCAATAGGTTCAAATTATGCACCTGAAGTCAACTGGTCGAACAGCAGTGATATTCAAAACAATCCCACTTCTGCCAAAGGCTTGCCTGGAAGTGCTGCGTCTGAAAATGAAATCATGATGCCCGACGCTTCTGAGATAGGAAGACCTACTGGTGACAAGTCAGACTCGCAAGCTCCTGAACAGAGCAACTCGAAATCTCAGAAAAATCAGCCAAATCCTTTCCGAAGCATTGGGGATGCCCTACAGGAATGGAAAGAAAGAGTTAAAGTTTCGACAGATACCGGTGAAGGAGAAAAGGATAATCCTGATGACATGGTTGAAGACAATCCTGATGAGTATGGATATGTGCCGGAATCTGAAACGGGTACAGATCAAGCCCTTGGAGCGGCGACTTCCGATCAGGTAAACAAGAATCTAAATGGAAACAAAGCTGACTGGGAACTAATTGCACATGATGAGAATGTTTCCGAGATGGAGAGTGAACAGAACAATGCAGAGACTAACCCTGTTCAGAACAGCATATCGGTTCCGAGGAACAAAACGGAGAAGATGATTCAAAACCATTGCTCTGAAGAAGACCCAAAGAAAGAGCAAGATGCGGACGAACCTGGTGAAATTAATGACTCCGAGGTGAAGGGAGAGGGGTTTTCGGATAGTCTGGTCACTGTTAAGAGGTCATTTATGAGCAATGGAATAGGGAAGCTGAATGAACTGTCTTTGTCTTCGAGCGATGATGAACAACCTAGTGAAGTTAATCACTCAGACATGATACCAAATGACAGCAAGGATGATCCGAGCAAGAAGTGGAGAAAATATGAACTACGGACAACTAGATTGTCTCAGGAACTGGCGGAACAGCTACGGCTTGTCATGGAACCCACGATGGCTAGTAAGTTGCAGGGCGATTACAAGACCGGAAAGCGAATCAACATGAAAAAGGTTAGCTGCGAAACAATTTTGAGTTTTCTTATAATTATTTGAATTCTACTTTGTACTCATACACTATGTGCTTTGCATTTGATGGAAAACAGGTGATTCCGTACATTGCGAGTCAGTATCGAAAGGATAAAATATGGCTGCGCAGGACAAGACCAAACAAACGTGATTATCAAGTTGTAATTGCAGTAGATGATTCACGCAGCATGTCTGAAAGCAGGTGCGGGGATATGGCTATTGAGGCTCTAGTGACTGTATGTCGTGCCATGTCTCAACTTGAAGTGGGCAGCCTGGCTGTTGCGAGCTTTGGGAAAATGGGAAATGTGAAATTGCTTCATGACTTGGACCAGCCTTTCAGTGGGGAGGCTGGTGTAAAAATGATCTCGAGCTTCACTTTCAAGCAGGAGAACACGATTGCAGACGAACCAACAGTTGATCTTCTTATGTATTTGAACAACATGTTGGACAGGGCGGTTTCCAATGCAAGGCTTCCGAACGGGCAGAATCCACTGCAGCAGCTGGTCCTAATTATAGCAGATGGTCATTTCCATGAAAAGGCGAAACTGAGACGCATTGTTAGAGATGCAATGAGCAGAAGAAGACTAATCGCTTTTTTGCTTTTGGATAGCCCCCAAGTGTCGATCATGGACCTGATGGTATGCGCGAAATACTTGAGATATAATTTCCGATTTATTCCACGCAATCTAAAGTATACTCTTTCTTCCATTGGTGTTGTAGGAAGTATCAGAGGAGCCTGGAGGAGGGATGAAGATGAGCAAGTACCTGGACTCATTCCCGTTCCCCTACTACATTGTCCTAAAAGACATGGATTCTCTCCCAAGAACTCTCGCTGATTTAATGCGTCAATGGTTTGAACTTACTCAGCAAGCAGGAGACTAAATGATCACAATTTTGAGGCCTTTTTGGGCGTTTGATGTTGAACAACCAACTTTGTTATCGATCATATAGAGTCTTGTTGGACCGTTAACCTATTCTTTTGATATTAATTTAAAACAAGGTCAATTCATTTCATAAACATTAATTTATTAAATTATAGCGATGTTTGCAAATATAATACATGATTATTACATAAATAACATTTATCATCTAGTTAATTCATAAAATTTATCATATTTTGAAATTTTCAGGTATGTTCAGCTCAAAAGAACATCATCAAGGCCATCATGCTTTCCATGGCAGGTTACATTCATTTAAGTGCTGCTTTTATCTCCTTATGCAGTTTCAGATCGGTTGCAATCTTGCTAATTAAGTTAGGTTTCATTTCTCCTCTTGTATAATCCAAACTTGTGGTTCATCGCACAATTAGGTGGTGTTAGAATCAATTAAAAATTAAATGAATATTAATTAAATAATCATAGTCATTGATTAGAAGGTATATCAATGGTTATGATATTTTGATCTCTACCCAAAATGTAATTATGTAAGTGACAAGTGGTTTAATTGTGCCAGAAGTGTTGGGAATATATAGTAAATTGATATGCAAATAATTTATCTTTCTTCATAAAATAAGTATTCTGTATAGTGGTTCAGGGGTTGTTGTTTCACGGTTGTTTGGATTTCAAGCATTATTTATTAATATAAATTTAGTCACACTATTTTTTTTCTTTTATTATGAAATTCACAGTTTTCTGAACCTTAGACAAATCCATTATGAACCATTGGAATGGAATGGACACCGAGACTAGAAAGCTTCTCGTAGGATATTCCGGATGTGACTGTAAGATTGTTTTCAGCACCTTGTCCTGCGAAATGCTGGACTCCACGAGTTTTGTTTTCTTAGCAATGCCGTCATTTTTAGCTGTTGAAATATATGTATGCTGGCGTGAAGGCATGTACCACGGCTGAATTTGAATAGCATATGCTTCATATTCACCTCCGCTCTGAAGCATTGATCTCAACCTTCTGCAGGAAAAAAGCGTGAACATTCACAATGCTTGACTCGGGAATTATGTTACTCAGCATGGGACATTCTGCATCTGAGAATGGAACTCTTTTGTATTGTCCTGAATTTAAGTTTAGAATAATAAGAAACCAGCACCAAGCTTCTGCATAAAGACCTTCAGTGATGTGCCTTACTTTAGAGAGGCATGTTGCTCGTTTCATGTTGTTACACCTGGGATCCCATAAGCTACAAATGCATGCCTATCATGAAGAGAGTTTCAGTGTTAGCAAAGTGATACTACTTGGAAAAATACATGGATGGGATATTCATAGTTTAGACTACTAGTACGTTCATCACAAGGGAGAGTTGTGGACATTGATCCAAAACGCTTATCTCTCCTCATGGGACAGTTTCCTTGGATCCACTTCTTTTAGTCGAGAGCATTGATCAGATTAACGTTGTTTAAAACTCAGGCAAGCATTGGAAAATGTCCTGCGACGTGCATTGGAAACATGTTTATTGGCATTGAACATATTACCGTTTGGGCTTTTGAAGGGTAAATCCATCCACCAGACCCTCCCCAATCCCATTTCTGAAAAACACTCAAATCAGATCACCAGAACCACATTTATCAGACTAAAAATAACACAGCCCTCTAAATTCATAACCTCAAAAAGCCATAACTCAAAAAGTGGTCGAATCAAAATCAATTTGTATTCATGTTAAAGAAAATGATTTTTCTTTAAATTTTCTTTCCCTCTTCTTTTCCTCGCAACCAAATGGAGCCTAAATATTACGGAGCATTGCTTTTGGAAAGATAAAAAAAAATTATTTTGAATGAATGGTGGCTGTTCGGCGTTGTTATCAACAATTATAAATTTATCCGGAACCACTTGGCTGACTGCTGTAGTAGTTTTGCTTGCTTAATTTGCAATGCTTATATTTACATTGTCGTACATGTTTACCCAAGGGATTATGGAGTCAGGTTAAGTGTTTGTATGGACTGATAGCACCTAATGTAACTTGCTTCTTTAGATAGTAAAAAAATATCTATATATGTTTTGGTCCTATATACAGTATAGATATTTGTCAAGAGATTGTTTAATAGCTAGTCATCATCCCCGATGTAATTATCTTTTATTTAGCATATCACGTCCCCTTGTCTCTGAAACTATCTTTTGGAACGTGATAGGCCATTATTTTATGACTGTTTTTGTTTCTTTATGAAGGTTGTGGCACGATTTAATGAATTTGTAACAAGGCGTTTATTGGAGGGAGCATTAGACACTTTCAAGAAATATGCCGTCAGTGAAGAGGACATTGATGTATGTTTCTAGGGCCATTTACAAGTCTTTGGCTGGTCATTTTTGTAAATACATGTGCGTCTACTGTTAGTTTGTCGGTGTCTATGGTTCATGGTGTAACTGTGATGATGCAGAATAGCCTGGTTGTGCAGTTTAGTTGAAATTCTCACAAATTTACTACTTTAGTTCTAAGTTTGATAATATTTGGAAGCCCCTGGCTGTGTAACTCATGTGATGATTCTGTGTTAGTGCCAGGATGAGAGGGGCTTTGAATCGGGAACAGGCTGAAATGTTAATAAAGTAGAAGTCAGTCTCCAAATGCAGTACACATTCTTCATCTTCCATTATGTTTCGTCGACAATATTCTCTCAATTTTGTTCAGGTGGTTTGGGTTCCTGGTAGTTTTGAAATTGGTATTGTTGCAGAAAAGCTGGGGAAATCAGGAAACTATAACGCTGTCTTATGCATTGGAGCTGTGACTCTATTTTTATTTCTTTGTTTTCGTTTCCATCAATAACAAATTGGTAACAGAGTCGTAAGTCATAACAGTGTGATCTCAACCCCATCGGCTTGGCTTGTAGTTTTTTAATGGGTAAGTTTAACTGTGTTATAGATAAGAGGTGATACTTCACATTACGATGCAGTTGTAAACTCAGCTGCATCCGGCGTGCTCTCAGCTGGATTGAACTCAGGTTTCTTATTCAGAGTCATAATTTTTTGAACTCTGTTGGATTTTCTCATGATCAACTAATATATTTGTGTTGCCCTTGTAGGAGTCCCATGTGTGTTTGGGGTTCTCACATGCGATGACATGGATCAGGTAACTATTTTAACTCTGTACATAACTGCATGTTCAGTGTTTGCTTGAGCAAAGAGAAACCTAACAGTATCTCGATTCTCGAAGCTTTCTGATATGTCATTTTAAGCTTAGAAAGATACAACTAATGTCCTCCTGATTAGATATTAGTAATGCTTGAATAATGTGGGATAAATTGAAGAAGGGTTTAAGTGAACAACAATAGTATGTAGTTGGGAAATTGGAGTGTCTCCTCGCATTTGAGAATTAGAATAATATCAACATCATGACAAAGGCAGATACATAGTGTTTCTGTACTGGAATCTGCTGTTGGATGAAGTGATGAACTCTAGATTTTTGGCAATGTACACTACAGCAATAAAAATTCATTTAAACCATGGCACTAAAAGTTTGTTGTAGTTTAGTGATTAAGGGTCTGTTCTTTTGACATGAACTGAAACTGAACTGAATTAGTTGACCAAAACTAAACTTACTTGAACTGAAAGTTGAAAATTGTAAAAAAATTCATCAATTTTATTTAGGTGTAATATCCAATAGTGGAAACATGTATTCTATTTTTTTTTTTTTATAGATATCTAACTATCCATACACACGTATTTTCTTCAATATAAATTACATATTAATTAAAGTCTATCTTTCGTATAATCTCATTGTAGTCTACTCAAGTTCAAAAATTAAACATTATTCTCCATTTAGACATGTAGATTGGTGTTGATAAAAAAAAAATGAATGTGAAACTAGTGAACATTTGTAAGTCGCAGGCAACCAGCATCCACATGTTACATTAATAAACGTTTATGTTTCTACATACGTAAGTGCATATGCACATACAATGTGTGTTTTCACTTATTATAAGAATAGTTAATTTCATTCAATTTAAGTTAATGAAGTATGTTAGGATGCATGAACTTCAAAATGAGAACAATTTCAATAATGAAGATATCGTGGACAATGACACTAATGACATAAATATTATATTTAAAATTGAATTAAATTGAACTGAATTGAGTTGAATTAAATTGAATTGAATCTAAATTAATTGAATTGACATGAAATGAATTGAACTGAACTGACCTGACTTTAAATTAATGTCAAAAGAATAGGGCCTAAATACTTCTTCTCTTTACTTTTAAACGGACTGTACCTGTTGAGCCATTTTCTCATTGCTTTGATGGCTTGGCTTTAACTGTAAAATATTTTTGCAGGCCGTGAATCGTGCAGGTGGTAAGTCGGGAAATAAAGGATCGGAGGCTGCTCTCACAGCTGTAAGTTGTCAATGAAACATTGTTCATTCCACTTTCTTTTTCTATGAGTAGGCATTGTGCTTAATCTAATTGTTCAGCAGATTTTTTCTGTTTATACATTTGTTCAAACCTTCCGATCATGGGTTGTAGTCAACCTGTACATGTTGCATTTCAGATTATGTGTATTTAAAACCCCGCAATGTTGAATGTACTATTATTTCAAGAACTGCTCCTCAGATGCTGTTGTTAATCAGCAGTTTCACGCAAAGTCTCAACTTATGCTGCCAGTTTTTGTATATTCATTAGTTTCTTAGAACTCCTTACACATCCTTGTTGGTCACATTTTATTATCTTGTTCAATTCTAACAACACCGTTTACATTGCAGATTGAAATGGCGTCTCTTTTCCAGCACCATCTCAATCAACTGTAGTACAACTTATATATTGTGCTCCTCTACAAGCATAATTCCCCTATCGCATCAGCACCATCTCAATCAACCTCTATTTCCCTTGCTGCGAAGTCATCGCCTTACGCATCTTTGCATGTCTCAGGGCAGTCAACTAGCCTCCGATTATGTAACACTTTTTTGCATCTGAAATCAATGAGCAATGTTGTATTTTTTTTTTCTTAAATAAATTCAAACGGTTTCTCAGATAGTGTGCAGAACAATTCATTACTCGTTAGTGTCATATCTTCATATCTTTATATATAATAGAATAAGGTTTCGGAGTGACGTAACCAATCTATTTAGCGATGAAACTTTCCTTGCTATTGTCCACCCTCACCCAACTTTGAACTCAACCCTATTCCTTATCAAATAAATTCACGGGTCCGGTCCATGAAAAATAAAAAATATATAAAATTCATAAAAAAATATAAAATAAACAAGAAAAAATATAAATATAAAATAAAAAATAAACAAGAAAAAAATAAAAAACAAGTATTGTTTCTGTCGCCTGAGAAATCATATGCAAACTGTCACGGGAAAATTACCGTCGGGACGACGAGAGCGGAGCTAGTATATATATAAAACAAAATCCTATTTTAATAATAAAAATAATGATAACAATATATATCACACGAACCCAAAATACGGGACTGCTAGTTAGGGGTGGCAACGAGGCAGGTCGAAGCCAAATTGCAACCTGTCCTGCACGGGTCGGACCTGGCCTGACCTGCCCTGCCCTGCGCTCGGGGCAAAATTGCTCTGCCCTGCCCCGCGCCGATCCGCAACCGACCTGCTCTGCTCTGCCCCGCAATTAATTAGGGTTAATTAGGATTAATCATAGTTAATTAGGGTTAATTATAATTAATTATAAATTAATTTGAAGTTAATTAGGATTAATCAAAATTAATTAAGGGTTAAATAAGAGTTAATCGCGGGGCGGGGCGACAGGGCAGGGCGGGGAAAATTGCCACCCCTATGTGCTAGTATATATATATATATTAAATAGCCACAACAGAAACATGTGTCAAAAACTATAAAATTAGAATGGGTTTTTTTGGTTTGAGCTCGATTCCTCATTTCTCTCTCATCCGCTCCATTTCGCACAACATTTATTTCTCTCTCATCCGCTCCACCTCTCCCTCTAGCTCATGCCGATTCTACCCGTTCACTGCTCTGATTTTGGCTTGCGGGTAACGATGCCAAATCAGAAGGTAACAATTTGAAGGCTAATTTCATTCGATTTGGGTGAGTTTGGGAGGCGTTAGGGTGTTCGACTTTCATTTGGCGGATCTGAAATTGGAGGAGTTTGAGCTGTTGTTTGTTACAATTAGTCGCTTGGGTTTCGTTAGTGGGTTGCTGGAGAAGCTTTGGTTCTAGTTCCACACGCCAAATTGAATTAATTTTTGGGTTGTGTGTTCTGAGCTTTTTGGGTATATTTTTTCGGATCTGGTCACATTTCGGTTGTTGGGTGGCTGAGCTCGTTGGGTCTGCTCGGTCTATGGTGGAAGGTGTCGGATCAGATCGAACCGCAAAGGCTGAATCCGCCCGGAATTTTGAGGAAGGGTGTGTTCAGATTGGATTTCTTTGGTGTTAAACGGGGGCAGCAGCGTTTTGAGATAAAATCAGGTTTGGAGTAGCGGCTTTTTTATTGAGGCTTCGGGTGACAACTGAGGGAGCAGCGATTCTGGGTTGATGTGTGAATGGAGCGCCAAGAAAGTGTTCGGGTTAATGATGTTAGGGTTAACAATTGTAGTTGTCGTTTCTCTTTTTGTCCAAAATTTGGGCGGATTTTCAGGAACAGTGAGGCTTTGCGGAATCATGTCTCTACACAGTACACATATTCAGAGGTCACGGAATGAGTGCTTGTCAGGAAGGGGTTTAGATGAGTTAGTTCAACATCTCCACGAGCAGAGAAGATGGTTATGCCGTCGATGCGGCAAAACGTATTTAATGGGTTCTCGCTGCCGAACCAGTAGTTGCGGTGCAGAGTTTGTGGTGTCAGATGGGTTGCCGATTTTCATACCACAACGGTTTGAGTTGCCAATCTCGAGGGAGCAGACGATCCAGGTTCAGTCAATTCTTGAAGGCGGGTTCGAGATTTTTAAGTCTTTTGACGAAGATTCAGAGGTCTTCAAGAAGTTACGAGGTTTAGCGATTCCTACTATGACTTTTATTCCCAAATCCTGCAGGAGTCGGGTGTCCAAATGTTACGCTGAGGCGGTCAATGAGGTTACAGATGATCTTAATCGTTGGGGGATTATGCAAATTTTTGTAGTGACTGTTCTTAGATCGGTAAGGAAGAAAGAGGCGGTGCGTCCCTATCTGGGGTGGTTTCGCAGAGATTAGTGATGTGGGAAAGAGGAGGGAACAGCGTCCGCCACCTTTGGCATGAGGCGTCAGGTTTTGGAGCGTTTAGAGAGCGCGCTTCAGTTTTCTCGGTGGAAGATCAGAGGAAGATCAATGTTAAGCGGTGCGGGAAGTTGGCATCTCTCTGCCGCCTCGGAGATGCAGCTAACGCTTTGGTCAGTGATGGAGTTGTATCGCGGTCTTCTGGTGTGGTTGAGGAGCTTGCACGATTGCATCCTTTTGCTCCACTTCCAGCGGTTCCCCAAGGACAACCTCCGATCCCGTTAGTGCCATCGT
>JAWWMW010001537.1:0-14282 GCA_035048345.1 Echeveria elegans
AAGTCGCTTACCTTGGTATTTACACATAATCCAAAAGCATGTCAGCTGAAGAATTTTTTTTAGTCTACAACTCTGGCCTAGGTGAACATCGCCAAACACATATCTGCACTAGGAAAGAACGAGTGAAAAAAGTAATGTTTATGGATACAAGTAACCAACTGTAAATGTAAAATTTATGTGGAAAAAGAAATGAAGACCTGTATTCACAATACTCAGGCCAAGCACCATCCGGCTTTCCGATGGATTTAAATGATTTTCTTTTGTTCTTTTTAGCTTTTTCCAATGGAAATGGATGCAAGAAGTTATAAGCAAAACAAGTGTATGTCATTGTAACATAGAAAAGATAAAGAAACCAACTTTTCCAATTGGTAAAGGAGCCGCTTGCTATCTGGATGATAATCTTCTATTGTCTTAAAAAAAAAGTTCCCACCTGTGATCTCTCTAGCTGAGAAGGATAGCGGAGTTGACAGTCCACATTTCTGATCAAATGAGTTAATCCCTGTAAATTTGGAAGCTGATGGATATGCATCAGGACCTGTTGATAAGAGAAGATATTATAAGTTATGATAAAATGTCGACAGCCAAATTCAAGATGTGTTGCATTTTTACCGTGGATTGAAGGTAATTCAATATTGATTATATTCACCGGCCATCCAGAATAATTCAACTGATATTCTCGAGCATCACATTGATGTGCATGATAATCTTCCTTGGTTTTATCTGAGAAATGTTTCCAGTATGTACTATCTGGACGGCAGTATCTTGAGAATGGCAATATCCATAATGATGAACCAAAAGAAGTAAACATCATAGGAACTCTTCCCTGAGCTTGAAGTTTTCCAGGTAAGAGAAAAGAGAAGATAAAATAAAATAAAACAGAAATTACTGTGTATCTAAGATTTTTTGTAATCAATGACAAGTAAGAAAAACTGACCTCCGGAACAGGAAGACCAAATATGTGCCCACAAAGTGTTGCTTTGACTGTTTCAACTGAACCAAGAAGAGGAGCCCCTAACATATGGACAGATAATAAGCTAATGCGTACAGCTTAGCCTCCAAGATAAGTACATTAGAGTTCTCAGCTAGTCTACCTACGGAAAAGTAGGCATGTATGTGATCATCTAGCCATTTGAGATATCTTTTGGGCGCGATTTCTAGCTTTAGCCACTCAAGAAAGTAGCGGAAATCATTGTTACCCAGTGAATGGGCAAACACAATCGAAGGTCCTCCACGAAGTTTAACCGCAGTTTCAAAAGTCAGCCTTTAAAAACAGCATGAATAAATATTAATATATCAAAGTTAAATTTTATCACGCAGTTCCACATCACATTTCAGTGAGAAATTACAAAAAAAAATCACTGTAAAGTACAAATACAGGAGATAGGAAAAACACAGAAAAGAAAGAAAAATTAGTTTACTTTAGCTTATGAAAGTAGAGATCTAGTCATCTAGCTCCTCAAGCATTAATGCTGACAGTCTTCAGTCATAAGGAACGGCCAGAATTGCGTTGGGCTCAACTCCAAATTCAATACACCACTTTAGCCAGTCTCTCCATATCGAAAAAAGAGGACCTGTACATCTTACTAGTTAACCTCATCATTAGCAGTCTTTAGTGAAATGCATAAAACATTATTTCTTATAAACTCGCTGAGTGTTTTCCTTTGGCTGCAAGTTATCTTACATGCAAGACCTATATATAGAGTGCGAGTGGTCAACATGGTAGGGAAATCAGTCTTAATTAGGTTCGGATGAAAACACAAGTTATTTTGTAAGAATATAAATTGCACAGGTACCTAATAGCTTACCTGTGATATATCCAGGATGAAGTTCCGTAATTGCAGAAAGTCCACTGTCTGGACGAGATTTGCACTCTGGATGATCTGTTTGATTGTAGGGATCTAGCATCATGCACTTAAGCCAACAATTTACAGCAGACAGAAGCTGATGTAACACAAAACACAGAGCAAAACCATGTTCAGTTTTTGAAAAATACACAAGCATATGTATGGGCTGATAGCCCCAAACTAATGAGGTTTGCAAAGATATGATTCATATGATGATATGAACAACAAGAGAAGTATTCCAAATCTAGTGACACGAGTACTTTACATAACAAAGTAATATTATGTAAAATACAATGACCAATTTCACTGAGTAAATGCATAAACAAGAACACAGCTCCAAAAAAACAAAAGCAACATATAGTGGCATTGATTAATCTCTTACATTTGCAACATGTATTTCAAATTCACAACCAGATCTTTGATGAAGGAAGCTGGAAATAATCATAAAGGATATAAACATTACCAATAAACATCAAACACTTTTTTTTCGCAATCTAAACACTATCCATATATGCGCTTGCATCAGTCTAGATGAGTGTTTTTCTCATGCAGAATGAATCAGGTAACGAACCCAAACCACGTAAACCAAAATCTGCTAAAATACACCACAAAGTCACCAACTAACTCCAAATTGTATGAGCTTATTTCAGCTATGAAATTGTCACAAAATCAGAAACAGATCAGATACACCAATTTCTACTGCAATGCATCACTAAGTCACCAGCTATGAGTCCAAACATATCAACTATAATTCTAACAATAACATCAAATACACCAATATCAAAGTGTCACGAAAGTCGAAAGACAAAACAGATCAGATAAACCTACTTCAGGAAAAAATTCTGCAACAACAAACTAAACACTCCCACCATACAGACTCCCATTAAACATCCCTAAATCCCAAATTATTGGAGACCGCATCCAATATGTTTGGAGCTCGGTTTAACACAAATCTCAATTCTCCACCAAACCACAAACTCAAAAAAAAAAGGTAGGATCAAACATACTCTAGTAGTGTCCAGCCAGCCCAAATAAAGAGGATTGAAATCCAGCGGTGTGTAAGGACAGTCCAGAATAGACCAAGCACGAAGCTGCATCGATGCATATCCAGGTATAATAATCCCAGACAGCTTTAAACAGTCACCTTCAAACTCTCCTCCATTCACCAAATTCACAACCACCAGCATTCGAACCACAATAATGCCGAAATCAAACCTCATTCCTTTTCAATCTAAAGAAAAAGAGAAATAAAAATCTATCCCAACCCCACGTCGTAAATCGGACTCCGGGACATGAAAGTCTTTATCTTTAACGATAACGACGCTGAATGAATTGACTGTCGTTTACGCACAAGTTTCAAAAAAAGTTTTCTGTGTCTTCCGCCATTGAGGAAAATCTCTAGTTCCTCAGGTTTCCGAAAACGACATCGTTTCAGTCAAACGCAAACCTTCAACAAACGACGCAGTTATGGAAGGAATCTGAGACGGCGAAGCCGAAGCTCTTGACAGCGACGGCAATGGCGGAAGACGACGAGCGTGGAATCCGAGAAATTTCGCACGTTGAAATCCGGCTTCTTAATGTACTTCGAAGCACTTCGTCTTTTTCATCAAAGAAAAAAGTGCATCGAATTTCGATTCAGTGGTTTTCGATTAGATGGAGTTGGGGAGATTTCGGTTCAGGGATCATCTGGAAAACGAAGAGCAGTTCGAGTCGGAGACAAGTTCAGAGCTTTCTTCGGTTTCGAGTGATGGAGATCATGAATCGGAGCCGGAATCGATGACTGGAAAGGTGCGGATCATATTGTATTTGATTTTTTTACTTTTTTTTTAATTTCTTTATAAACAAATTTAAACCCTAATTCTGCAATGCAGGGGATAAAGCTGCTTTGTGCAGAGCTTGTGGAGCTGAAGAATGCATCTGATGAGGAGTTTCACAAAAATGTTTATTCTGATTATTCAGCTTTCCTGAGGTACTGATCGATTGATGCAGTTGATGATGATGTAATGCGCGGCAATTTCGCCATTAAGTGATGATATGTATATTGTGATGTTGTCTCGTTATTTATTGTGAGAAATTTTTGTAATGCATTGTGAAGAGATGCTTGTTATGATTTTAATGTTATAGAATATTTGAAGAGGCGAGAGTGTTGGAAAGTGAAGTTGCTCAGTTGAAGAATAATCTTGTGGTTGAGAAGCGGCTTGTACAAAAGTTAGCGGATGGTATTTATCTGAAGTATTTATCGGAAGAGGCCATAGAAGCTATTGTTGAGGCTGAGAACGATGACGACGAGAAGTATTTGATAAGTAAGTTGGAGGCTCATACGGATGATGTGTTGGAAAAGTTGGACTCTTTATTATGCGAGCAAAGATTGGATGAGGCACTGTGTGTTCTTGAAATGGAGGAAGTGGTAGTGGAGAGGATGTTATCGGAAGAAGAGTATGATATGGATGTGTTGGCATTTTATAACTCGTCAGTGTTGGGTTGGAAAGCTATGCTTGCGAAGAAGTTTTCTGTAATTGCTTATAATCCTAGAGTGAATGGGCCGGAGCTGCAAGCGGCACTGATTGGACTTCGCAGACTTGGGGAAGGCCAACTTGCGACTCAGCTATTGCTTACGCACTACCGTTCACGGATGAAAAAGGGCATACGATTTTTAATGTCCTCAAAATCACTTCTCAATGATTTGTACGTTAAGGAACTTTCAAAGTTTGTATTTTCTACCATATCACAGTCGGCCAAATGCTTTGTAGCTGTAAACGGTGATACTGCTTACGCTGCAGAACTTATCGAGTGGGCTCACCAAGAAACTGCAGTGTTTGCTGCATGTTTCAATGAGTATGTGGAATCATTTTCTGAAGCAGGAGGTGGATTATCCATCGCAACAGAATCTGTTCAGATTGCAATGAGTTTTTGCTTGTTGCTGGAAAACCAGAGCATTGTGCTACAACCTTACTTGATCAAACATGTACATCCATCCTTGGAAAAGGTTCTTTATGCTCAGTTAAGACATTTCAAGCAGTTGATTGGCATCTTCACTTCAGGTGATACTTGGGAGTTGAGTAGATACGTCGTTTCTGGAATTCTTAGCAAAGGGTGGCCTATGGTAAGTACAGGGAAAGAACTTGAGTACTGCCTTCTCACGAGCAGCGGTAGAAAATTCTTATCATTGTTACAGGTCAGTCCACTCTCAGTCATTGTAGTGAATGAATATCAGATAAGTCATAAGTTTGTCCGTTGCACTTACATGTTAAGGATCCCTGATGGCTGGAATTTAAACTTATCGTTTTCGTTATAGGTGTGTGTTAACAAATATCTGGCGTTGGTTGTTTGTATATTCTCGTATTTGTTTTTTTCTTCTTCTTTTTGAAGAGCTAAAATGATGTGCTTACCCGCTTACCATTTGCAGGCCGTTATCAAAGATGTTGATCTGTTATTCACATTTGAAATGGGCAGTTGCATAATCAAAGGTCTAACGAATTTGTTCATGGAGTATAATTCCATCGCCAAGGGAGCCATGACCATGACAAATACAATTGATGGTCCTGATGAAGGTGGATCTATAAATGTGGTGGCAGAATCAGTTCTGCAACAAGTTTCCATTTTACTTAATATGTCAACAGTTCAGTATTTCTTTTCCAACTTCCTTACCAGTGCAGTCCATGATAGACATTTGAGCGATTTTGAAGCAACTGCAAGCAACGCTGTTGACTGTCTTGAAAAGCAACTTAGAGAATCCATACAAAACGTAAAAGAGACGTATGCCCCACTTAAATGTCATTTTTTCCGAAGATTTATAGATCTGCCGATGTCAGTTGAAAACAACCTTCTCAGTCTTACTGGAAGTTGCAAAGATGAAACATACAACTCATTAGTGGATCACGGTTCACCGTCACCGAAGTTTCAAGTATGATACTAACCCAAGCTTCTTGGTGATTTAGTTGCAGTACGAAGCCATTGTGTCTGTTGGCATTCAGCCTGCATGTTTGTTCTATTTAATGACATACACTGCTTCTGTGTTTATCATCTTCTGATGAACAGATTCTGTTTCTGGAACTGAGGAAGCTAGAAGACTTTTCGGAAGAAAATGCAATAGATGATGATTGGTTGATGGAGCTGTTGACAGATCTAATAGAGGCCGTATTTGTTTCAGTATCTGATGTCAAAGATACATGGATGGCTATTACTGGAGAGGATGCAGAAGCAGAATTCCAAGATGTTGCCCATTATAAGCAGGTAATATGTGTCACATTATCATAGTGTGTTCTCGAAAACCTGTACATTTGTCGGAAATACTCATCATTGTCTCGTTTATTCACTGTACCGTCACTGGTGGGATTTTTCTTCTCCTTTAGTAACTGACTCTGCAACGTAACAGCTTGCTTTGGATATTCAATTTGTGGTGGAAATAGCGAGGTATGAAGGGTGCTTAACTGATGACTTACAAGTTGCCTCCACAACCCTCATGTCTCAACTACAGTCCATTGCGGCATCTGCTGAACTAGCTCCTAACAGGTATCCCAAACTTATAGGTTTTCATCCTTTTGATTTTGAAAAGCCTTGAGCTCCATCAAGATGATTTTTGCTGTTTTCCATTTCCACAGGGAATTAAGCCACTTCCCGTTGGCTGTTTGGGCAACAGTTTCTGCCACTAAATCCATTCAAATACTTCTGGAATCCCGTACTGCAAAACCCGTTTCAAATGATCGCGATATATCCTCTCCAGAGGAACCATGTAATGAATCTCGTAACGGAAGTAGCTGTTTCAATGATGCTTTGAGCATTTCATCTGAGAAATCTGATGAGTCGGAAGATAGCCTGGAAACAGAAGTCAAAGAAGTTACAGTCAACACTCTGGAGCTGTCTTTAACCAGACCAAATATCACAGATAATGATGCGTCTCCACTTCTTCATCAGGAATATCTGTCCTTGAGCTTCAAAAACACATTTGAGGACCCGGAACTAGAGAATTCAGTTGCACTTGCAGATGATTTTCAAGAAACCCAGACATCTTCAGATAAATGTCAACAGTGATATAGCCTGGAAACACAATGGCTTACAGACGAGCAACTAAGCAAACAAGTATTGCAATATGCATAACTAAGAGAACACAGGGCTAGGTCATATAGATAATTTGCTTTGGGATAAAGTTAAATATTCCCATAAAACAAGTGACATTTGTTTACCGACAAACTACAGGTATTGTAACAAAATGAGATTGCCAAAGATCAGCGCATATTTTCCCTTCGCCTCGCATATCGTGTCCTGTCATTGTACTTTGGTCTGGTATTATTATTGTGTGTCGTAAGCTCTATTATCCTTCTCTGTCTGTCAGGAGGTCTTTGGACAATCTCACCATTATAGAATAACTCAGCTGCAATAAAGAGTGCAACCAAGAGATTAATACAGTGTCCCACTCCACATTCAAGACCCATAAGAATGAACCGAAGTGTTAGCAAAGTTGAGCCATTCAAAGAGCCCTAACTAAAATGATAGATTGAATGTTTACAACCAACAGATCATCAGACGAGTTTCATACTGATGAAAGTGCAAATTCAGAATACGGTTCAAAGATGAACAGATATAAACCCGATCATCAAAAAAGCTGGTCACATCAGTCATATGTTACGCACCACGCAACAATTCAAACGACATACAGGACAGAATAAAAATTACACTGCTATATGCACTTGAACACAATATTTGCACCTAAAAAACAAATTAGACACTGGGGATAATTAGCAACCGAAGTCTATGAATTCATGAGCAGGATAAGCTAAGTTTACCTCCATAATCCTTATTCTCAGCATCCACATATGAATCCGGGAGCACAAAAAGAACGCCAGGAAGATCTGCACTTAATGAGAAACCGATCAGACACAAAACGGACATACAACAAAGAATCAAGGAGTAAAATAACAGACTTGCACATTATCTTACTTTCAAGTTTATTAGAGGTCTCCTCATCAATCTCACATCCAAAGCCAAAGTACCTCTCACACGACACATTGTAAATCTTCTTCTTAGCTTCTTCTTCACTAAACACATCAAAATCACAAAACACAAAATTAAACTCTTCACAGTATTCCTACAAACCAAACATGTAAAAACATCAAAAATGACATCTTTTTCCCGACACCACAAAGTCTACCTCCCAAGCACCTTCGCTAACGTCTGAACATAGCAATCAATCATCTGCTCCTTACTCGCACCTTCACCTCCCGGCTTGTCCATCACAATCAACCAATGCTCATAATCACACCCAGGAAACAAAGGCCCCATGTCAGTAGGCGGTCCGTTACTTCCAGACGAGTTCAATGGTGAGTAATTCGACCCAGACCTGTTCACTCGGCATCTAATTTGATTAAACCTGATCAGCGCCGGAGCAATCGCACGCGCATAGTCAGTTACACTCGATTTAGGGTTTAAGTATCTGGAAAGCGGAGAGCGAAACGCCGATGATGATGAGATGCTGCGGCTCGAAAATGATGCGCGAATCGAGTTAAGGCTGGATCGAGCAGCGCGGAGCGATTTGGCGAGCGATGATGACATGGCTATGGAGAGATGGGTTTAGTTAGGGTTTGAGAATTGTCGCGGAGGAGTGGAGGGTGAAGTTTAGGGTTTTTGGAAATGCAAAGCGCGTGGTGAAAGTGTAGGTTGTCTTGCGTTGTTATTGGGCCTATTGGGCCGGAAATCAGCCATTATGTAAATCGGAGCATGCACGATTAAATGATTAGTGCCGGTATTAGTGGTTATCATTGTATTTCAAATACATGTGCTGAAGAATAAAATGATAGAAAAAGTCATGACGATTTGTGCTCTTATAATATAAGAGTGGTTGTCCCATCCGAAATTGCGTGGTCTGGCCGTGAGGTCTATGTAAGATTAAACTTAAAAAATTAAAGGTATGAACAAAATCGAAAACATTTATTTGACTATACGGTAATGATCCTATTATGAATTTTTAAAATTTAATTTTTAATTTTAAATGAGTAATTTTTTTTGTTAATTTTAATGTTTAATTTTTAAATTTAAAATGATTTTGGAATGTTTGTTTTTAAAATTTTTTAAATTTTAAATGGGTATTTTTTTGTATTTTGTCTTATTCCTATTTTGTCTTATTTCATAATCGATTCAGCGACAAAAATACATGATTTAGCGACAAAAAAAATCTCGTCGCTATATGTGTGTTGAGGGCATTAGCATATTATTAGTGTAGATATTAATGTACTAGGTGTTATAATCTTGTACGAAATTGTACATAATATCAAAAAAAATCATGTAATCAAATTGAAAATCATCAATAAAATACGACTTTTTTTTATCATCAATAAAATACGAGTTTTTTTTTCCTTCAAAACACAACAAAAATAGTTTGGAGGTACAAATGCATGACATTAATGACTAATTTCTTAAAATTTGAGTGAAACTGAGACATATCACAAAGGTCTAACACTAGGCTCTATTTTGAAGGCTGCAGATCAGCTGATGAGGAGCATTTAACATATCTATGAAATAAAACAACTAAAGATCTATACAAACAGGGATTTGGTTATCTGGAATATCCATCGTCGAAGTTCTGAGAGTAACTTTTCAGATCATAGTTGTAACGAATTTTATGACTAGCTTGCCATTTCAGTATATGCTTCTTCCAATGAGACTTAAACTTCCAGATTAGTTGTCTCAACACAAATAATCGCCTGTCAGGGTAGTTTCCAGCCTTGATGTGGACGAATGGGACGACGGAGCGGCCACTGCTGGTTGATTTGTTCTTCACCCATTTCATGAACTGGCTTCTTTTTGCACGTAGGGCTGTTGAAAGCTTCATATTTGGCTGCCTTGAGGATCTTCTTTGCCTGTACGGGTATCAGTGAGGAGGGTGGGTAAGATAATTTGAGGAAATGAAAGACTGCAAAGACATTTATATATTGACGTTAAGCTAAAGATGCGTCACAGATCTACCAGGAGGCATTTAGATGCTTATCATGGATGAGTCAGTTCATGCGACTTTTGCATCACTAAGGGGTCACATGGCCCTGAGATGATGCAAATGGGGACTGCAATAGTCTTTCTATTACATGATAAAGTCGACATTTGAAATAAAGATATCTCCGAATGCAATATTGGTGGGATTGCTTTAGTGTCACTCTACTGAATTAGTATATATATTTGCGCTAAAAAGCAATGTCTGAGTAGGAAAAGCAAGTATGAACTCTACATATTAAGCAGAAAGTTCTCAGTCACGCTCACGCCCAGCAATTCTACTTTATACCTACCGATGCAAAAACTAGCTAGCATGTGGAATGAACACTAGGATGATCTTATCCAAGATTGGAAAGAGTGTCCCACTAACATGTGTTGTCTTAGCTAAACCATTTTCTTACTTGGACATTAGACATGTTAACCATATCATACCGGTAAGCGGTTTTCTGTAACTTCCGATTCCATCAGATATAAAAGAAACTTAAGAGAAGCGCACCAGATGGTATAATTAAGTGGAAGGTTCCTGAGGATATGTGCAAACTAACAAGCTGGAGACTGTGCACATAGCAAGCGGCATATTATGAAAAAAGGTCTACAATATTTGCAAAATTATTAAAAACATGGTGTCATGTGTTAGTTGAGTCAATCAATCTCAAAATTATTATGTCGACATGGATACAAATCCAAGAATGTCAGTCAATGTCAGTATTCGTAAAAAGTAAAAGCACTTCAAAGCTTTTCTTATACATGTCAAGATTGGATTACTTGAATAAAAAAGTTGACAGGAAGTCACCATGGCCTCCGTTAACTCTGCTAGTGTGACTACATAAATCATCATCACTTGTTTACCACAGATATAAGCACGAACTACTGGCAAAATTTTAAGCATAAATGGGTGATCATTAGATACATAATAACCTTTAGTGTAGATGCTAACACTAACATGTTGCTACACATTAAAATTCACAATCTAATTAATGTGATAATTTTATATAATAACGATTTTGCTACTAACACCCAAACACTTTGGTAACCCAACACATGAAAGCTAAAACATTCTTAACCCAATGAGTTTATTATGATAATTACGGTAGTTGTTATTGGGGCACTTTTACTAGCAAGAAACTGAAGCGCCTTAAGATGGGGATGGGTCCATAGAGTGAAACGATAGATAAATGGGTGAGAACTATATTCACAAGATAAACTACCTGAGGGAATTCTCATGCAACCAAAACCACCCTGATGAAGATTCATTTTGTGAAGCTTCCAGAGTCATCGATGTGGAAGGATCCACTGACATGAAACAAATTCAGACACCAAATTCTCTCAGCAAGTTCACCTGGATAAACAAATGAGGACTGGAATATGTTAATTGGCCTATCACGAATTAATTGGCAGTGCAAGGCGTAAAACTCACATGACGTGTGTGCCATGTCAGCAGTGCAGGAACAGAATCTGCAAAATCAAGAAGGCGTATATGATGACAAACGAACAGCGCAAATATGATGACAAAAGAACAGATTTTAATCGTAATATCAATTCCTCATCACAGATTGTGACAACTGACAACCTGCTTGATGAAAATTCTTTCTTAAACTGAAATTCGATTTCGCTGACATACGACTTAAACAATGGCGACCTGCACACAAGAGTTTTCATTTTTGGTGATTGAATGTCAGTGTAATTCTATAGGTCAACAACTGCTGCATATCATGCCTCAGAAGTACTCATACGTTCGATTTCAAAGAGGGTTAAATTACAATTCCAGAAAAAGTTACCATGTTGGAATTGCAGCAGCAACAAGAGCAGGACATGCATTACAAAGAAGATGATGTTCACTGCCCACCACTTCAGCAAGATACTCCATAATGTTATTTTCCTACATTTTTCAATAAAGTAACATACTGTCAGTAAAGATGTAAAATACAAACTAAATCTAAGCATTAAAAAATCCAGTATATAATAGTGTCAATTATTATGCTAGACAAGCTACTATATGTTTAGCAATACTTCTGGAGGTAAAAAGCTTACAGAAGGTATTCCGTGCAAGTACCTTTTTCTTTTCATCCATAGTATTTGGGATCAAATGTCGTCGAGTAAGTAAACTGTGAACTTCTGAATATTGCTTTGAGATTGGAAGTGAAACATAGGGAAGTGACATTAAGTGGTTGAGTAAGCGGTTCCATCTGTCTGCAACACATCCCAGCAACAATAGCTCCTGGCACTCAAAAGACTCCCATTAAATTAGTCACATGTTGCTTGTAAATAGAGTAGAAACTTAAAAGCAAGTATAAAAGGATCTACTCACTATTGTTTCTAGAAGACCATCCATGTCTTTCGAGATACGAAGTGCATTGAGAATGTTTACCCACTCATGGTTCGGGACAGAAAATATCATACCAGCACCTGCAACTAATCTTACAGTTCTCTTGTCAAGAAAATATGACAAATTTTTTGATCTCCAATTGTTCCAAGTTGAGAATCCTACCTCCCGTTCATCGCATCTGCATACATGAAAAAGAGATGCTAATTTTAGCTCAACTTTTGAATAAGGTAACAGGAGGGATGTATCGTAGTTTGATGAGCAAAACATCTCATAGTGAAACTCGCATACATAACCCATCTAAGCCAAAAGGGTATACAATGGGGTAAATATAAACCGTCAACACTCACAATGCGCTCGAACTATGCTTATCTTGCTCTCTTAATGAAACCAAATCAGCTACTATATTGTGCCGCACAAATGTAGACATGGCCTCTAAACCCATCTCAGCTGTTGACATAAACAAAACTGAGTTCTGTCGCTTAAGTATCTCCTCAATAGTACATGCTGCTAAATTATCCATATCGCAGCAACTTTTAAATAGTGTGTCGCTAGAGACCTCGGGAGATACAGTTATCGATTCTTTGACAATACCCCTCTGTTCTGCAGCACATTTGTAAGACGCACTTTGTAGCATCAGCTCGCTGAGATAAGTATCAAGGTAATCAGTATCTGATGCCCGAAGCTCATCAAGATCAACCGCAGTTGCTGCTTTTAATAAATCTGCAAGATGCTCTCGTCTCAAAGGCAGTGTTTGAACTAACTGGGTTACGACTAGCTCCTTTGCTTTTGCGAGTGTTTCGATGGATAAGTGAGCAAAACCCTGCAATATTCCACGTACACATAGTGTTGTTATGTAGATGTCAAAAGTTCTACAGAATTAAGTAAGCAAAAATATAACTACTATTGCATCAAATGACTTTACCCTAGGAAAATGAGGATCAGCCTTCAACAAGGAGAGCTCAGCTTCAAGCAACATCAATGAGTCTCCATACTCATCTTTGCCCCGCATGTTCCTAATCAACTAAACGAAACAAAGATTTTTTAAGCAGCATTTTGCCGCAGAATTCGTCATTGTCAGAACTTTTAGAAATTAACTATGCAATTATGGAACAAATAGATTCTAAAAACCATTAAACCCTAATTTGCTCGAATCCCTTGTGTTTTGACCACGAGAATTAACAAGCTACAGAATACTGAGCAGATCATACAATCAAAAAACCATTTCTCTCAGAAGGAAACATAACTGCAACAAATTCAACCACAAACCTTTTCAAAGAAGAGACTCCATTCAAAAGCCCTCTTCAAGCTGTGAACATCCCAGTAAGCCGGACCACCGGACGACTGATACCCAGAAGCTAAAACAAGAATATTCACAAACCCTTGTACCAATTTCGTCAAATCTTCCAACGTTACCTCCGGATAATTCCATTCCATCTCAATCCCCAAATCCAACAAAAACCCTAACTTTAAACTCCTAAATAACCCTCAAGTCCTGAACTACTTCACAAACACAATTACAATCAAAACCCCAGTCTCGAATCAGGCGAGTAGTGAATCGTCGACTAGACGGACGACAAATTCGTCGTCGGATTTTCCCGCGCTTTCACATATGACAAATGATGACGTCGGCAGTCAAAGCAACGCAGGTACATTTCTTGTGCAAATAAGCGTGGTCAAAGTTTAGTCAGCCAAGCTTAAACAAAATTTCAAATAAATTTGCGAAAACTCGTTTATATTTCGAATAAAATTTGTTTATATAAAACTCATATATACAGTCAATATTATAATTTCGTTTTATGTAATGAACTAAGAATGTAATTTTAACCCACGCCAATTAAGAACAACTAGTAGTATTCACTAGCGATGGTAACGGGCGGGTCGGAGGGAAATTGGCCCTGTCCCGTCACGGGTCAAAAATGTCCTGCCTCGCCCCGCCCCGCCCTGCCGCGGGGCAAAATTGTCCTGCCCCGACCCGCGTCCCGCCCCACCCCGCACCTAATTAAGGCAAATCCGCCCCGCCCCGACCCGACCTGATCCGTAATTAATTAAGGTTAATTAAAATTAATTAGGGTTAATTAGGATTACTCACGGGGCGGGGCGGGTCAAAAGTTTGGTTTGCGGGGCGGGTCGGC
>JAWWMW010001537.1:14382-29684 GCA_035048345.1 Echeveria elegans
TACCAGCCCTACTGCATCTGTATCTGCTGCATCGGTGCTATCACATGGAAGTAATTAGGCTCTTCTATAGGTACCCTTCCGAAATGATTCCCAATCAAGAGTCTCTCCAGAAGTAGAGTGGATAACTGTACAACTAAGTTCCCATTGCACCTAGCACCTTTATTATTGTTGATTAGTCTTCAGATGCAAGCTACATAAAATTATTCGGATAAGAGTTTGGTCATTTGTTAAAGTGAGTATTTTTATTTCTTCTCGCCAAATCACTCTTTGTTCTGTAGCTTCACTTTCTTTCAGATTATTTGTAATTTTTTCCTGCATCTTTCCTCAGTCCTCCCCTATCTAAAGAATGTTGCAACATTATCCATCGACCGTGATCATGTTTGTTACCATATTGTCCGGGTGAGTGGTGATCAAACAGAAGACAATCCCTCATGGGCAACGTTTCCAAACAGTACGTCTGTTGTTTTATCTTCTTCACAGCTCTACTGGCAAGCGGCAACCATCTGTCAAAAGCATCCAAAGCACAGGCATCCCCTGTTTTACTACTCCGTTGTGTACCTTAATCAGCGCGTGTGGACTATGGCTTATTCTAGGCACTGTAAAACTATTTTGTTTTTGTACGAATAATTGAGAAGCAGAGATACCAAATTTATTTGTCAAGGGAATGGGAGACTGGGTGTTGCAACCCTCAAAAGACTGTAAACACTCTCCTGTCTTGTATCGTGTGTGTTTTTACGTGATTTGTAGCATGGAACAAATTCACAATAGCATCGAAACTATTATCATGTGTGGGTTGATCAGTAAAAATTCAGTATTACTAATTCACCAATACAGTAACTAAGCTAAGCTGTAAAATACAACTCGCGGCATGGAGTCTATAAAGATAATAATTAATATACTACACAATCTGGAAATTAGTGATTATGAGTGTTACATGTATGAAAATCAGTCCTAAAATAAAACGCACAGCACGTCGCTTTAAATGTACAAGCGTTTAACAAATCTTTTGTCCGACGAAAAGACCACTTAGCTTATGTTGTCTATATAAGAGTTTAGAGTTTGAAGAGTTTTGCAATATGCTAAGTTTTTTATGAGAATGCAACATTGTAAGTATTAATCTTAGTTTCGACTATATAATTTCACGTAAGATAGTACTGTTAGATAATATTATAATTATTACTAGTAAACAATATTTTTTTGTTGATTATGATTGTTGGAAACTCAATCAATCCCCACTAGTGCTACCTTCCGTACAACAACCTCAAGGATCAAACCGTAATTATCTGAATATAATTAGGCCTACTTTATAAACATGTTTTGAACTCATTTTCAGTTATTTTTTAATTCAAAACTAACTCACAACTTTTCTTAAAACTAACTCAAATTGTTACCATTGTTTATAAACTTCCGTCGTTTTTTACTCCCAATCCAACCTCACCGCCGTCTCCTTCTCCATCCTCACCTCAATCCTCGGTGGCGCTTGCGACCATGGAGTCTACGTTGCAATCGAGTCTTTTTTACCCTTGTCACTCCTCTTCTCCATCCTCACCTCTAAAAAAACCCTAAGCCGACCAAACCTAATCGAGTCTTTGTTGCAAGTCGATTTCGAAGTCGAATCGAGTGGTGGTGGTGGCTGCAGGTTTGGATCTGATCGGGCTAAACCCTCAACCCAATCGGCGAAAACTGACGATGACCATGCGGACGACGGATCAAATCGATCCAATGTTAGACGAGGTTATCGAACCGCCCTATCGTCGGAGGGTTCTGAAAATTGAAGAAGGGGATGGATTGAGTGACGGGGAGGGGTTAGGTGTTGGAGGGTTTTGTAAATTGAGCTGGTGTCGGTGGCGACGAGGAGGGGTTGGGTGTCGGAGGGTTCAATTGCAGTGGGTTGTTGTGCTGCAGATGGGTGTGGATTTTCGGCGGTGAGGATTTTTTGGACTAAGGAGATGTATTCGGGGCTGAGGAGTAGGGATTTGTGACGGGGTGATGGAGTCCAGCGGACTGGTCAGAATTTGTGACGGTGGTGATGGAGTCTGCCTGACTGGTTGGAATTTGTGGCGGTGGTGATGGAGTCCGGTGCAAGGTTTGGTTGGTTGGGTGAAGAAGGACGTTTGATTTAGGGTGAAGAGTGTTTTATTGTTGTTTTGAGAAAAAAAAAATTGAACCCACCTTTAGAAGAAGGTTTGAGGTTTTGAGTTTGATTTTGAGATTTTTTTTAACACAAAACTAACTAAAAACAAGTTCAAAACATGTGGTTTTAGTTGAAATCTCCATCCAAGAAGATACAGAATTAAGGAACAAAACTCTCCCCTTTGAAAATCCTTGCAACCGCTGCCACCTTCTCCGGGGTGGTAGACGAGCCTCTCCTCCACAGAAGGTGGTTTCTTTCCTCTAACCCTAGGAATTTTCTGTATTTTTTTTGTACATTTTCTCATGTATTTTATTCCTAAGATTCGTCTTAGGTGAGGATATTGTATTTTCTCCAAGTTCCATACATATGAGAGTTTTCTATTTTATTACGTTATTTCTATTTTGTGTTCGCTCCTCCTATGGATGGCTTAGTCGTGACCTTGCCATCCGCCGTTGTCTGAAATCTCGCTGTTGGCTGTGCTTGCGGTGTGGAGGTGTCCGGCGTGCTCCCTGAAGGAGGCGAAGGGTCTCACCGATTCAGGTTCCATTTCTCGTGGGGTTCTTTCGTTTTTTTGAGTGTCGGACCTGCACTTTATTTAAATGATAGGTACTAGATAATATTATCTTGTATGATTTTATTATATATATACAATCTTTATCGGGAAAAAA
This sequence comes from Echeveria elegans, assembly GCA_035048345.1. Lineage (NCBI taxonomy): Eukaryota > Viridiplantae > Streptophyta > Magnoliopsida > Saxifragales > Crassulaceae > Echeveria > Echeveria elegans. The sequence continues at coordinate 17,185 of JAWWMW010001537.1, forward strand.
AAACAAAAAATAAATTTAAATTTAAATTTAAAAATCAAACCCTCTTTGTAAAGTCGACCTTAATTTCTTAAAATTTATTGGAAGAGTAGGGATTGTTGCCTTACCCTAAACACTAGTCTTCCATCACTCCATCCTCTCCTTTTATTTTTTATTTTTTTATTTTTTTTGGTTGTTGTTGTTGTTTAAAAAAATAAAAAATGACCATTGCTTTTGTCTTCATCGGCTCTTTTTTTTTTCCGCTTTCGTGTCCTGCCATTCACTGCCACTGCCACTGCCACTACCCCAACGGCCCAACCTCTCAGAAGGGAGCAGTCGACTGAGACTTGAGAGTCCCAAAACCATTTTCTTTTCCACTCCTCTCCGTTGCTGCTTCCTCTAGGGCTCCATTCGATTTGCAAATGGGTCGTGTGCTTTTCGCTCTTGCTCTCGCCCTCTTGCTCATCTTCACCGACGTCTCCTCAGCTCCCTCCCACTCCCACCACCGTCCAGCAAGTCAGATTTCCTCCCCTCTCTCTGTTTATTTTTTTTTAATGAGTGGGTGTGGGTTGATCTGTATTTCAACCTATTGCATTATTACTCTGATAGATGGTATTGTTTCGTGATCCAGAGATTGTCAGCGGCCTCTTCTCAGGTATGCTTTCTGCTCTCATGAAATGGATTTGGTCGCTCAAGCCCCATCATGTCAGGTACCTCTTCTCAGGGTAGACTGAAACAGACTCTAAGTACACGCAAAATGCCCAAAGCATGCCATAAGTGATATGATGACTCGTATGCGGATATATAAGTAAAGCAAGGACTGTGCAAGGAGCAGCCTATATTGCATAACAACAGCTCATAAATTCAGAAGCACAGAAATATACATTTCATTAAAATCTTGAAACAAACAAAGAATAATGCGCGCTAAGTATTACCATAACGTAAAGCGGAATGTTGTCAAGCTCCTTGATATAAGTCGACTTCAACTTGTACCGAATCATATATATCACCCAAACACTCGCTGCAAGTGCAGCAAAATCCAGAACCGTATGAATATCCTTTTCCATGACCGAACTGCAAATCAATCTCACCACTAAAAACATCGCTGTAAGCTCTTGCGTCTTCAAAAAGAGAGTCCTGCAAGACAAAAAGGCCAACAATAATCTTAGCTACCGTTTTTCATACATAAAAAAGCTTTGAATATAAAACATCTAACATAAAAACCGTGTAATTAGCATCCAATTTGATGATCAGAACCCTAATTTGATCAAAACGCTAAATCCAGTGGTACATCTCAGGTCATCATCTATTGTGAATTTGTAAACAATCAGGCATCGAAATTGGCTCAAAACCAGCACAAATTGATGAAAAACAACTAAAATTAAATCAAGCATACATCAAAATCAAAAGCCCTAATTGAACCAAAAAAATCCCAAATTTTGATTAACAGTCATCACCAGAACAAGTCTTCTTCTTAGTCAATTTATAAATCAACACCAAAATCCCTGCCGCGTGAATCGCTTCCGCCGCTACAAAGAAATGATCATGATCCTTAACAGCCAATCTCAACACCAACAGACACAAAAGCACCTCCGTCACACCCAGAAAAGTTTTCACTTTCAACGACTGACGCCTCACCCATGCGAACAAAACGTTCACCGACGAGTTCCTCCTCCGACCCATTTCGTAAAATGATCTGATTAGCCGGAAAGATACGATCTTGGAGAGAATCTCGTGGCTCCGATTGGTAAATATTGAAGCTTTGTTTTTATTGTTGAGGAGGTTGGAGGATGAGGGACTGTCGGGGAAGACACGAAGACGGCATGCAGATGGGAGTGGAGGAAATGCGTTGGAGACGTATTTGTTTCTTTGTGATAGCCAATCAGATTGTGACACGTTGGTAGTGGGTGTTTCTGTTTTTTTTTTTTTGACTGCTATTTTGTATTTTCCAAATTGTGAATATTGACAGTGAAACTAAGCTGTATCAATTTATAAGACTCTGAAAATATTTCGATGGGTCCAAGACATTCATCTAATAATCGTCTGAAATATCATTGTGCGCATATGATTGTTCATATACATAGGAAGAAATAACAAACTGATAGAAAAACTAAACAATTTCCACACATAAATGGAAAGAATAGTAACACTAGTGGGTTTGAACCCTTTAACAAAATATTAATTTTAAAATCTTGACCACACATTGGTTGGGGTATATTTAAAATTAAACACAAAAAAATCATTTTAGTATTTGTGAATATCCTTTTTAGTTAACACATGTTCTTTCAAGTTGTTAATATTAATTTGACACCTGGTCCTTTGCATTTGTTGGTTATGAAGTGACCAGTGGAGTTGAGCTAAATGGTTCAACTAATTGTAAACCTGTTCCAGTTCTGAGAGGGAATTCAATTTTGTCTGTTTATCATTCTCCATCATGTTTTTGCCGATGACCATTAGTTGACCAACATTTGTTTTCATTATGGCAGTTGATAACATGTTTAACTTGTGAATCGAACCAATGGTTGATCAAATTCCAACTACTGCACATTTCTGCAGGAGGATGAAACAGTTGTCTCTGTAAATGAAGTTTTTAGAAATGAGGTTTTAGTAGGGTGTGCTTGTTTTTAATGTAGCTGTTGCCTGTTGAATGGCATACATTTGGTGTAACATGGCTGTTATTTACATGTAGGTCCGTGGTATTGAGGCTGAAAGGAGCTGCTGATGCACTTCAAGACTCTGCAACAAGTCTGCCGCGAAGTCAGTGATGCACGCATACCTAAATAAATAAATAAGTCACTTATGATTTATGCAATGATAGAAAAATGGATGAAATGAACTAAGCTGGACGACCAGGAGAGTTGATGGTCCAAATGAAGTGGGATTGGAAAGGGGCCATTAAATTGAGGAAGACGAAAACTTCAAATGTAAAATTGGAAGTTTTATCAGATCAGCTAGGTACCTGAACATCTACAATATATCGGAAGGCTAGCGCAGAGTTTACTATTAATTATCCTTCCTCTCCCATGCAGAGGTTAGTAGCACTGGCATTAACACCCAATGTCAGGCTAAGAAAGCCATCATCTTGTTCACCATCAAAGCTCCAAAGTTCCAGCTCCAGGTTTGGCTCTGAACAAAATGAACATGTTATGTTTTCAAAAATAATGATTGATGGGTTTCATTTCGTACAGTCACTAGGAACTCACCAATTGGAGACAGCGGGGGTGATTCTTCGAATGGGTATGAAGCGCAATCTTCCATCTATTGAAATGAATACATAATTCAAAATATTGAAAGCAATATATTGAGCAGCAGGAAAAGTTGGAGATGTAATTACACTGAAAAAAGGGTGCTGAAGGGCTTGTTCTGCAGTGGGCCTCTGCGAAGGGTGCCATGAGCAAAGTTGCTGAATACAATCAGAAGAAGAGATATTAATATTTAAAAAGCAGAACAAGAAAGTATAACATTCTAATTGGAAAAAATGGAGAGAAGAATCACCATGATCAAGTCTAAAGCTTCCGGGCTGGCACCGGGAATGATGTCGGAAATATTGGCTGGCAAAATCTGCAGATAATGATCAAGCATACAGCATAATACAAATCTAATAACTGCAATGAAAGAGGGAAGACGGGAACACATTGTAAGTGACGAACCATCATCTCACCTCTGAGAAACAGACGTTCATGAGCTGAGAAATATTAGTTGCGTCTGAAAAGATATTCCAAGCCGGAGAACCAAGAACACAACAAATTTTACGCAACTGATCTACTTCACTGCACACATAAAAAAATCAAACATATGTGTCAAATAATATCAGCTACAAAAGCAAACCAACTCAGTAACTGTGTCTGAACCAGTCAAGCAATGAAAATGATACCACAAATGATTCAACTTACTATTTCATAGGTTTCATAGGTTTTACAGCTCTTATGGTACTACTACTATATCCCAGTTACAAAGAAGAACATTTTGATTATTTTTCTAGCCTATAAACAATACATGATCTATAAGGCAACACTATAAACTGCTGTATCAAAGACAAGAAAGTGGAGAAACTCTTTTATGCCGTACGGAAAATACTTCAAAATAAGCACATGAAACGGGGAATTTCACCTTTCACCAGGGAAGATGGGGCAGGAGGTAAACAGCTCCGCCATTATGGTTCCAACAGCCCACATGTCTGTTTGTAAATTCATTTGTCAGCGATCAGTTTCAAATCAAGAGTTCTTGCAGGCCTCAAAACATAAACCTATGAGAACATTGTCCAAAATTCGAAGCCAAACCTTGTAGAGAAAATTGATTTAGGACTGAGAAAAGTACTGTTCACAAAATATGGAGTTTCAGTAGCTACCTATAGCAGGTGTGTATGACGAGCACTGGAACAACACTTCTGGTGCCCGATACCTGGCGACCCATTATAACTCATAACATAAATATCAACAAACATTGACTACTGCCAGTGTCAATCAACATGGTAAGAAACGAATCAAGGTTGAGAAATCCAAATAAGTAATAAATTATAAGAAAAGTTTCAATGATATACCATCGAGTAGAAACATAATCAGTATACGGAGGCGTCGATATGACCTCACGAGCCAATCCAAAGTCCGCAATTTTGACAGAATCCTCTTTCACCAGCACATTCTCTGCAAGTGATTCACAAGTTACACTTAGATGACCCTCTTGATAAATGTGAGCAGCAACAAGGAAAAGAGAAGAAGATCTTTCACCAGGTTTCAGGTCCCGATGAAAATAGCCATTTGAATGCATATGTGCCAATCCTTCCAGAATTTGGAAAATAATATATCTGATCTCATGTTCTTGAAATGGAATATGCTGCTTAGTCATTACTTCATAAAGATTGAACTCCTGACAGCAAGAGATAAAAAAAGGCTAGGTGAAAAACGAAGCTAACTGAATCCTATAACAAAAACATTGTTAAAAACTTAAATATAAACAGTCACAGCACCCGATATCATAAATGTTTTTATCCCAAAAGCTTTAAAATAGTTCAGATATCTTGTGGTAATAACTAATGTGACCCACCATGTATTCAAAGATGAAGAACAACTCATTGTTTTCTCTGACGATTTCCTTCAGCTTTATAATGTTTGGGTGGTTCAGCTTACAGAGAGACTGCAGAGGAACTCATATATATTTAAAAAAATTATAAAGCAGTAGTTTAATAATTCTAACGAATTTTCAGGTATAGGCAGAGAATGATTACTTAAAATCTACGTGAGAAACACGTTTTTAAGAAAGCAGGAAGCCGCCAACCTTAACTTCTCGCAGATTCATACACTCTTCCCATAAGAGGAACTTCCGCTTCATTTTCTTTACAGCAACCTAAAATAGCAACAAAAAGAAGAAGAAGAAGAAGAAGTTTTATTGGAATAAATACACTAAGATGTAGTCAGCATAATTAAACATATAATAAACACATTGAATGTCCAAATAACATATTGTTAAAAAATACAAGTGCAAATGTTTATAGGGTACTGCACGCATTCGAGGATGCATTTATAATGAGAGAATGCATACTTTGAAAGAGAATATAATGGCCTGATGTTGATGAAGGATACTTACAATCTCCAAGGTTTCCAAATTTATGGCCTTAAAAACAGTTCCGCTAGTTCCAACACCAAGTTGCTCCAACAATCTATATCTGAAATCATAAATTCCGCTTCAGATCATGTGCACATATTTTACTCCCAAGGCAATAGTTTCATCTATTATGAAAATATATTCACCTCTCCATTTTTGTTGTTCAATCACCTGAAATCTACAACTCAATGAGTTACCAACTTCTTACAGGAGGCGTGGTGAACAGACTTACGGCTGGTGGCTTTAACTACATAAAAATTAGACGTGACATAATTCATTTGGTGTCACAGAAAGTGGGTATAATGCTGGGAATATAAATGGAAGCAAGGAGACCAACAATCAATCAAAAGCCCTAAAATTCCTTCATTACAACCCATGTGAGAAGAACATCAACTAATCTGATGAACAGTCAACGTATCATACTATTTCATTACCAAACAATCTATTCCGAATCTCCGAAAATAGAACTTGACCCATTTTTAACATAACCCTTGCAACTGCATGTAATTAGGTTCCATTAGCTCAATCAGAATCCATCTGTCTCAAACTCGATCACCTGCCAAGATCATAAGGTTAACAACTCGGTTATACATAATATAATCAAGCCACAACTATACCAAAGGCATAGGCTTGCACCTACTTCTTGACATGACAATAACAAACAATCACATCACAGGACCACAAGCTTATACCTACAGGCACATGAAGACCTAACAATATGAATATAAATATGAAATTAATAATCACAGCAATCTCCTAAACCAATTTTTGATTATTAAAAAAAAACCAAAACCTTCTAAATCAATTATCGATTATACAAATAGCGCATATAAGCAATTCCAGATCGTCTAGGGTTTAAATACAGTTTTAAAAAGTTTTAACATAATTAGGCGGAGGACGGGAATCACCGTGAATAGCTGGCGTCTGCGGCGGCGCACGGATATAAAATGCGATGAGAATGGATTGCAGGGCGATCGGTGACGAGATGAGAGATTCTGCAGAATCTGTGAAGGAGAAAATGACAGAAGATTATTAATTTGTTTATCGTAACCGCAGTTTCATTAGTAACTAATACCGTTTTAATTAGTTGATAATAATCGTATTTAGTTTTGCATTGGTGGTAATGTCTATAGTTAGTTAGTATTGTCGTGCGCTCTTTGACATTAGTTTTCTTCTATTCTAGTAGTGTTCACCACCACAGCTCCTTGTTGTTTGAACAAACAATCCATTTCAATTGGTTTTTTTTTCACGAAAAGCAGACATGAGATAACAAATTCAGTGTTTCACTAAGATTTCGAATAATTATCCCGAATTCAAGTTGGTTATGTTTCGCCTCGAAAAAAATTCGTTGGTAAAATATTAAAAATTCGTCACTAAAACCGTTTATTGAGTTTAGGCTCATTTGTTTAAAACTCATTTTATTTATTGATGAAATTAAAGTCACACATTGTTTAAATGAGAAAAAATATATTTAATTTACATATATAACCATCTATATACAGCTACATGAGTCACAATATGACTTAACTTTTTGGTCAAGCTTTCAACAAATCGAGCTTTATTCGAGACGAGCTCGAATAAAAACAAAAAATTTGAACCGAGCCCGAACATAAAAGTATTAGACTCGACAACGCGAGTCGAGCTTTGGGCTGCTCGAGCTCGGCTCGAAATTAAAAAATTAAAAATTAAAAAGTGGAGAGGGAATTTATAAGGCCTTTTCAAGAAATCATAGACGGATTTAAAATTCATCACTAAAACTCAAATATATTTATGTATTAACATCAGCTTATTACCCCATTCTTTAAGTCTATAAGTTTAAATCACGGACCCGACTCATTAAAAATTAAAACGCTTCTTATCCCACACCGTTCACACTACTACAATAACTTCAAAAATATACTCTATATAAATTCTGTCCATATATTCGGCTCTTTCAAGTGTATGTTTCTCGCATTCCCGTCGGAACGACGAATTGAGCGCTAGTATATATATAGTAAAATACATGTCATCAACCACACATTCAGCAACAACAAAAAATATCGTTAAAAATTAATTAGTCGTCACTAAAACGCTAAGCATCATTTTCAGCAACGAAACTTCAACCGTCGTCGCTAAAACCTTATGACCTCCCATTCAACGATGAAACTTTAATAGTCGTCGTTAAAACTTTATAACCTTCCAACTCAGCGATGGAACTTTAACAATCACCGCTAAAACTTATGACCTCCTTTCCATCCACCACCCATTCAACGACGAAATTTTAACATTCGTCGATAAAATTCATCCATTTTGCGACGCACTAGTCATAGCTAAACTGACTCATTCGTTACTAAAAGTCGTGAGCGTGAAACATTGGAAAGTTTGTGGGGGATCGAACTGAGACATCCAAATCGAAAACACTGAATTTGTCAGAGATTTTGAAAACGAGACAGTAAACGCAAAATGATTGTTGCTATCAAATGTAATTATTTCATTTTTATCTAGTTGCAAAACGATTTTAAGGAATATCCGACATTATATCAAATGTAATTATTTCATTCTTATCTCGTTGCAATATGATTTAACAGTAATACATTTCGATTTCCACACAAGAGTACTGCAAACCTACTTACAGACGACTAATCTTCATCTTCTCCTCTGCCCCAAGTTTCCTCGCCATCTCCCTCAACGCATACTTCTTTACTTTCCCCGTCGACGTCTTCGGCAGCTCCTCCACAAACACCACCCTCTTCGGCACCATATAATGCGGCAACATTTCCCTACAATACTCAATCACACTCTTCTCATTCAACGCCATCCCACATTTCAAAACAACAAACGCACAAGGCGTTTCACCCCAATACTCATCCGGCTTAGCCACCACAGCCGCCTCCGCTATGCATGGATGCGTAAACAGAACAGATTCCACCTCTAAACTACTCACATTCTCACCTCCGCTTATGATCACGTCTTTCGACCGGTCCTTGATTTGTAAGTATCCATCTTCGTATACAACTGCTAAGTCCCCGGTGTGAAGCTTTCCGTTTCGTAGTGTTTTTTTAGTCTCGTCGGGGTTTTTTAAGTACCCCAGCATCACTGATCCGCTTTGTACCACGATTTCTCCAACCGTCTTACCGTCTTTTGGGACGGGGAAGTTTGTAGATGGATCCATCACCTCGACCTTTGACACGGCTGAGGTTCTTATACCTTGTCTGGCTTTTAACTTCGCTTTGTCGTGGTGCGACAAATGGTTCCATTTCTCTTTCCAAGCACATGTTACCACATGTCCTGCAGTTTCCGTCATTCCATATCCATGGCTAACTATAAACCCCAATGACTCGGTTTTTGATAGCACTGACGCAGGTGGTGGTGCACCGGCCGTCATGATATTCACTTTCCTCCGCAAAGGCTTTGCGTCTTTCACTCCAGTCAGCATGTTTAGTACCACAGGCGCACCGCACATGTGCGTCACGCCATGTTTTTCAATAAGATCATAAATGACCGCCCCGTCAAACTTACGTAAACATACATTAACGCCGCCTACGGCCGCAATCCCCCACGTATAAGTCCAACCATTGGCGTGAAACATAGGAAGTGTCCATAAACACACAGCCTGCTTAGGTACCGGCCAATCGAGCAATGAATCCATTGTCCCTAGGAACACACCTCTGTGACTATGTACCACTCCTTTAGGAGCTGAAGTCGTTCCGGACGTATAATTCAAAACAATCGGATCCCATTCTGTCTCCGGCATCAACCACTCAAACTCCGAATCCCCATTTCCCACCAAATCCTCATATGTTGTAAAAAACATATTCGAAATTTCACAAGACTCACCAACTTTTGACGAATACTTATCGTAAATAAGTACCAACGTTGGTTTGGATTCATTTTCCGGAATCAAACCCATCGCTTCAGCAGCCAAAGACACCAATTCACAATCAACAAACACGAGCTTCGCTCCGCTATGTCTTAACAACACGGAAACAGTCCTGGAATCCAACCGAGTATTGATAGTATTAAGCACAGCACCAGCCATAGGCACAGCGAAATGAAGTTCATACATAGTGGGAATATTTTGAGCCACGACAGAAACGACGTCGCCTTTGCTGATTCCAAGTTTAATCAAAGAGGAAGCAAGTTGGCGACAACGAGTGTACGTTTGAGACCATGTAAATACAGTGTCGTTGTAGATGATGGAAGTGCAGTCGCCGTAGACGGTGGCAGCTCGTTGTATGAATGGAATGGGAGTGAGTGGCTGACTGTTGGCGGCTGTTGGTTTCATGTGTTCCATTTTTTGTTGTGTTGTGTTTGAGTGGATGTTGGGATATGATGATATAGGTAGATACGGGGACCAGCTTGATAGTGATTGTGATTTGTGGATGACTCGATGGCATTTTTAGCAGTTTATATAGAATTGAATTAAAAATATACAACAAATTAGGTGCCTTATACCCACCATTTCTCAAAGGAGGAATACACAACACCAAACTATTTTCCATTTTGTGAATGAAGTAGGTGGCCTATTCAGTGAAACAAAAAATTCTAAAAATATAAGTCTCTATAAATTCAAATAGAACCCGAATTCTGTTGATTAAAAGGAAATAATACATGATATGTACCGACTCAAGCACTGAAAATGTTTGCTAAACAATTTAGGAACTTCGTCAAAATGGTATGGATTTCAAATCCAACGGAACTTTGTCAGTATGAGGAATCAACTCGGTATCAAAATGTGTAAGTTGCCTATCCCAAGGCGACACTTGTGTTAGTTTAATCCGGATGGATCCGTGAGTAGTGGAAGTAAGTAAATGAATCACGAAGTGGATAGGTTCTGCATCCCCTGATGGGAGCAATCATCCGCATTTTGTTGAGAAGAAGTTCACTTTCCGCACCACTAATCGCACCCCTCACCTCCCGCACCCCCGCGGGTCCCATGTGATTTTTTACCAAATTATCCTCATTTGCATCCCCACCCCACCCCACCTTTATGGTTTCGAAAACGTTTTTTAAAAATTTCACATAAATATATCTATCTAAATTGCACATAATCAGTCCCGAATTGTCCGAATTGTTGTTCATATGGTTTCGAAATATTAAAAAAAAAAATCAAAATTTCATTAAAATAGCAATTTGAGGGCCTAAACGATCCCGAATCGACTCGGGACAGCATAGCCACTTGTTGAGTGTCGTGCGTTGCTCCAGATCTGAGCACTTGCTAAGATGTTCGTTCCTTCCAGATCCACGCGTAGCCCGCCATAAGGAGTAGATCTGAAAGTGCCGACTAGTTTGACCGCGCTCTAGCCGCAGAAACGCCAACCGTGACCGCTCCGGCAATCGATTATCACCCTACAGCGAGAGAGGAGCCGGAAAAAACAAGAAAAGTAGGTATGGAAATAGTTCATGGGGTAGAGAAAAGGCTCCCTCCGAGGAAGAAAAGGCTTCCTTCACCCCCGGAAGAAGGCTGAGGAAAGGTGGCTACGGTTGAGTGGAGGGGAGCATATGAGAGAAGGAGAGGGAGATTCGGTAGGTGGTTTTAGAATTTGTTTAAACATAAATGTGGTTTTAATGAAAACCCAAAGGTGGTTTTGAATGATTACCTTAGTTTGTGTGGTTGCAAGAATGTCCGAAGGTGACTGCTGAAAAGCTTTATGATTTTGATAACTTTTTTTAGGACAAATGTGATTTTCAGAAAAAAGTCCATGCATAAAGGTGTTTTTTTTTTAGTAATTACTCATTTATAATAGGGGTAATTGCAGAAAAATAATATAGTATTACAATAGGTCATTTTGTAGAAAATATGTATTATAATTGATAATTACAGAAAATAAGTATTATAATAAGTTATTTTTTAAAAATAAATATTATAATAGGTCATTTGGCTCAAAGCATGCAAATTGAAACACATCGAACTTTTTGTAACATTTTCTTACTTATCGGAGTTTATCTCATTTACATTCATATATTTTATTTTTGACGCAATTGCTCAAAATTACTTTTGTATCTGATTTCAAGTAAACTACAGTTGTGTTTAAAAAAGTTCCAAAACCACATGTATAAATCAAAATGTTTTTCAAAAACACCTATTTTACTTTTCGGCCAAATACCAGACAACGATGTTTTAAAAAAGTTACGATGTGTTGCGTACAAGACCTAAAGTTAGTATTTTTTTTTTTCAAAAAATCCAACGTCCCCAAAACCCAAATTATTCTGTCCTTAGTTGCTATTTTGTGGAACACAGTTCTAGCAGAAAGTTGTGATAGGTTGAGACTTTCTTGTTGAGTACGTTTGGACATGTGGCCCTATAAAATCTATTGCAAAGAAAGTTTTATCAAAAGCAAAACGAATACTCTATATTTTGGCCATAATATAACATAGATGGGTGCTGAGAACCGTTTGATTCATACATATGAATTGAGAGTTTGTTTTAAACGTAAAGTCGTGGTCTCCGTAAAGAACACACAATACACTAAAGGGTTTCATAAAAATTCAATACATAAAAATAGAGGTGTCAAAATGGCGGGTAGGGTAGGGTAATGGATAGGTAGGAAGATGGTAGGGTAGGGTAATGGACGTAAGGTAGAGTCCATCTACGTATTGTCAGCGGAGGCCGCCTATATCGACAAGACCAGAAAGAATGAGACGTCAGATATATGGCATGCACGATTGGGACATATGAGCTATCACAAGCTCAAGGCAATGATGAACAAGTCATTGAAGGGCCTTCCTCAACTTGAAGTTCGAGTAGATACAATATGTGCAGGCTGTCAGTTTGGGAAAGCACATCAACTTCCGTATTCGGAGTCGGATCATAGAGCACGTGAACCACTGGAGTTAGTGCACTCGGATGTGTTCGGTAAGGTTGCTCAACCGTCAATTAAAGGATTTCAGTACATGATAACATTTATAGATGACTACTCGAGATACACGTGGGTGTACTTTAT
>JAWWMW010001537.1:57135-68421 GCA_035048345.1 Echeveria elegans
CAACCAATAGCTTTTATTCAGCATGTCCTTGCTGATAGTAATATGATATCTACTATCCAGACCTTGTGATTTATATATACAAATAACCTGCTACGCAGCTTGCATGCATTTAAGAATTTGCTAAGACCTGGTTTTTGTGCCATATATGAGAGGAATTACACAGGACGCACAATCGTCAGATACTAGAGTTGATGAGGCCATACATCAGATCATAATCGTGCTTTTCCATGCATGAGATGAGGTTTCCAAGAGAGAAACAACTCGACACATGCAATGGGCTTTTCGCTGGTCCGGAGACTGACTGTAACCTTGGCTTGCCGTGGCGTGCCGTGGCGTGCCGTGTGAACTACCGTCTACCAAGACCCGCTTCATTCTCAACTTGTGCTTTAAGAAAATCCAATGAGTCTGTTCGTGAGCCTTAACTCTCTATTGAGTGATTTACTAGGTACTATACTATATAGTATTCAAGTTAATAATTTATGATATTCTCATTTAATTTCAGCAACCACAATCTCGCTTATTTTTCGTTTGTATGACGTATGCATTTGACATTTCCTTTGAGGACTTTTAAACTAAATTTACTCAGTAATAATTTTCATCATCATCTGTATTTGACAAACACGCTCAAAAATACGACTTCTCAGTTTGAGCTGTTCATGATATTTTGTAGGCCCTATGCAAAAGAAAATTTTTAGGCCCCTAAATTAGGAGACGCACGTAACTTCATTTGTATTTCACTCGATGACGATCTTGGATGAATATTGTTCAATCAACTTCTCAAGTATACAGCATAAAATTGTTAAAGAAAAGGAATTTTTCTAGTATTTTTAGTTACAAAATCATTGATAGTTGTTCTGTAACGACCCGACCGGCCTGGCCGATCCAAGCCATTATAAGCCTAGCTGTCCAGCGTCACACGTCACCATCATCCCCTAGGTCACCACAACCTAGGACCTTTCCACGAAAAACCATGGCATATTGGTGACATATGGGCTGGTAGCTCTACTTATATAACTAGCTGATACAACTCCTGTATCCGATGTGGGATATAACAGCTAGCCTCATTTGATTTGAATTAAAAACATGCAAAATGTTGCTTGTGCTTTGAAGTTGTATTTTAGGATAATGTGATTGATCATGGTGGCATGGTAATTTATTTCAAACGCTGCTGTTTATATCCATGCTTCTAATGTATTTTTTGTGTCCATTCCAGAGAAACCAGTTCTGTATACAAGCAGTCCGGGGCCTGTCTGGGGACAATTTAGGCTTCCACACCAGGTCCATAACGAGACATTATTTTACTGAAAGGAAATATTTTCTTTCTTGTCCTAGTTTTCTCACCCTTGGTGTTTTTTGAATTTCTTCAGATGTCCGGACCTCCTACCCCACAGATAGATTTCTTATCCGAACTAAAGCGCTCCATGCAGAACTCAGGAATTGATTTCAACTGACACTGACCATTAATGAGCTTTAAGACGCATATTGCTATTGTTGTGTAAGAGCATGAGTCATACCATCACATGTACTGTAAATGATACAGAATCTGAAAATGGTCACAATTTCTGTGTTCTATTTGATGAATCTTATCTTCACAAATTAGTTCTGATGAATACTTTTACAGCCTCTTCATAATAATTATCCACACATCCAGGACAAACTGACTATAGACAACACAGAATTAGATCATGGTCCTTAAGAGGAGAGTCCCGGAATTCTGGATGGCTTCAAATGTGCAACATCTAACTGGTTTTAAGTGTCTCCGTTTCGTCTTTTTCTAGAAGCAACTGAAATTGGTACATCTGTTGCAGTTTTCTTAAACTTCTGAATCATTGTGTACACCTACAAGTACGAGAAAAAAAATCTCAAAATGATTGTCGGTCAACTTTACACTAATAAACTTATCACGTTACTATCTAATAATAATGAGTTCCAGCGAGCAAAAGTTATATGCCTGATAATATGTAAAGAAAGGGCTAGCAATCTAGCTAGACATAATCATGAATGATGGCAAAGTGAAACACTGCTTTTAAATTACGGATTAAGCTCTCCTGTTGTGCTGCTATTTTAGTGGCCTACTGGTAGAAATAACGACGTAATTGTAACTGCAAAGTATTTTTTTTTTACCTTTCTCACACTTGATGTTAGCCCCATGCTTGAAAGGGACTTTCCGTCCACACATTTCCAAGTCGTGCAGTCTTTATCCAGATTTCTTTGGAGGACATCCATTCCACCTTCATAATGATCAATAACGGGAAGTTCAATGATGAAGAAGCAGATTAAACAAGCACTGGAACTAAAACTGAGTGTTTAATGAGTGTCACCTTTTACTTGTAAAACCAGCAGTTCAACAAATAACTTTAGACGAATATGGCTGAAGATGTGAACATATACGCCAACATCCTCTCGCAGAACCTCGACGCATGTCTCTCCAATCTCAATGTTGAATGACTTCTTTAGGAATTGATCAACGACCTTCCTTTTAGCTGCCATGTCATTATTTTCCTCCACGGGCACAGATGGGAACTCCCAAAGGCCAGCTAGCAAACCTTCATCAGGCCTTCGAACAAGAATAAATCCACCTTCCACATTTTCATCATTGCATATCTCGACAACACAAACTGCAGAAAATTCTGGTCTTTGTTTGGCCTTTATAACTTTGGTAGGGTAATCTGTGACACATACTGATTTAGAGCTTGAGGAAATCGATAGAGCTTGACATTGGCGAGAAACAGGACATGCACTGCAATTTGGGTTTAATGGAGAACAAATGGTTGCACCGAGTTCCATAAGAGCTTGGTTGAAATCACCAGGCCTAATGGGATCAACTAGTTGCCCTGCAAGGCTCCTACCAATAACACATGTTTGAAAATATGCAGTTCCCGAAAAAACAATGATTCACTAATTCGTAAAAGCTGATACGGGGGATTTACCAGAAAGCCATGACGGCTGATTTCTCCTTAGGAGATGTAGATATAGCCTTGAGCCGAGAAATGACCCTAACTACATTTCCGTCAACCAAAGGCACAGCCTGAAATTTCAAATGTGGATTACAAAAATAACCCAAAAGAATGCTTGTTCGTGCAGTTCTAGAACACTCACTTTTTCAAATGCTATGGAAGCAATAGCCCCAGCAGTATAGTCCCCAATTCCACGAACCTTGCGAAGGTCCTCAACTGATTTTGGAAACTCGCCTCCCGCTTCAACTATCATCTTAGCTCCCTGTGCAAGAGCCCTCAAGCATTAAAAACATCAGTTTGCAACAATGTAAGAGCCGTGAAAGAAAACTTGCGTTACATGATAACGCCCAAAATGAGTCATAAAAGTCACTAGCAGCAAAGTCATATTCCCAAGCCAGGAACAAGCATTAGCAAGCAACTTTCTTGTCAGATACTCAAATATTCCCACATGACACTGAATTCACTCAAATACTCACCTCCAAGAGAAACCGTGCTCGTCTGTAGTAACCCAATCCCGCCCACAACTCATTTACTTCCTGCACAAAGACACAAAATATAGAAAAATGCTTCAGGATGAGAGAGAGAGAAAACAGCAATTGTTCACACTTCACGTCGATATATTTCCAATACAAAAAGAGACCAGATTTCTTGTCAAAAATGCATCTGACCTCAATCGAAGCATGAGCAAGATGCTGAATTGAAGGCCATTTCTCCATCCACCTATTGAAATAATCAATCACAGTCTGAACCCTAGTTTGCTGCAACATCACTTCAGACACCCAAACCTCATAAGCCCTCTTATCCAAATCCCCATCATTCTCCTTCCTCATCCTCCTCCATGGCAAATCTCTCTTATTCTCATCATACCATTTCAGCAACAATGCCCTGATTTCCACTACCTCCTCTCTCCCAAAATCCTCTATATCCTCAGCCTCTCCAAACCTAGTTTCAATTATCTTCTTCCTCGGTTTAGAATTCGATTTGGGCGTGGGTTTAGTATTAGAAATTGGTTTCGGTTTGGGTTTGGATTGAGATATGGACTGTGACAACCTCGTGCTTCTCCGACATGTTACAGCAACATCCATGCCGACTGAAATTCCAGGAACCGAATGGTTCCGCAGTGGATTGTACACTAAAGATGAAATCTTTGAGGCGGGTTTTCGCCAACACGCGGATTTGGGTCGTTCGTGTCGTCGATTGCAACTGCGAAGCTCTTCTCTTAGTTTCCCGCCGAGCGAGTTTGCAGAGGGTTGGAAACTACACAAACAAACTAGGGGCATGGCTTTATGGTAATTAAGTTATCGGTGCAGCCCGATTAGTTAAAACGAGATACGTGGCGATATGTGAACCGTTGATTTTATTGTTCGAGCGCCGATCAGGTTCAGGATAATATCGTCTTTTCCTGAGTCGAGGAGCCCTAGGAAGAAGGCTGAGAAGAAGCGCAGCAGCCAGACCGAGCGTTGACCTTCTTTGACTCTATCGGATCCTCGATCGGCGATCTTTGAGGCTGACTGACTATCTAACAAGGTACAGTTTTTTGACTTTTTGAAGCTCTTGATGTCCTTCAGCTTTCGAATCTTGCTTTAACGTTTCGGATGTCGTCTTACGAATCTTTGTTTAATTATGTGTCTTTGTTGATTTTTGCTTCATTAAATTCGCTGCTTAGACTCTGTTTTTGGATCTTATCTTGTTTAGAACTAATCTTTTCGTGGTTTCTGGGTGTTGTTGAATCCCAATCTGAAGTTGTGATTTTTCTTTGAAAGAATAGTTTTTTGTTCTATTTAGTGTATTCAGATGATCTACTGATGTTCGCTCTGTAGGTGTTATTTGTTTGATATATACGGATGATCTCATTTTTTCCGATTTTTCAGTTATTATTGTGCTTGGAGTTTGAATTTTAGTAGTTTCGTGATGTTTTTGTAGGTTGCGTCTGTGAGGTTGATTGTTGTCGAAAATGGCTGATGGACATGAGACTGATAAGAATATTGAGATATGGAAGATCAAGAAATTGATTAAGGGGCTGGAATCGGCGAGAGGAAATGGAACTAGCATGATCTCACTGATTATGCCACCCCGAGATCAGGTGGCTCGGGTTACGAAAATGCTTGGTGATGAATATGGAACTGCTTCCAATATCAAGAGTAGAGTTAATCGACAGTCAGTGTTGGGTGCTATTACGTCTGCTCAGCAAAGGTTGAAGCTTTACAATAAGGTTCCGCCAAATGGGCTGGTTTTGTATACGGGAACAATTGTTACGGACGATGGAAAGGAAAAAAAGGTGACTATTGACTTTGAGCCTTTTAAGCCGATTAATGCCTCGTTGTACCTTTGTGACAACAAGTTCCATACTGAGGCGTTGAATGAGCTGTTAGAGTCTGATGATAAGTTTGGTTTTATCATTATGGATGGAAATGGGACATTGTTTGGGACTTTGAGTGGTAATACTCGAGAAATTCTTCATAAGTTTACTGTAGATCTTCCGAAGAAGCATGGAAGAGGAGGGCAGTCTGCTCTTCGGTTTGCTCGGCTTCGGATGGAGAAGCGCCATAACTATGTGAGGAAAACTGCAGAGCTTGCGACGCAGTTTTACATCAATCCTGGGACCAGTCAGCCTAATGTATCAGGGCTGATACTTGCTGGTTCTGCTGACTTTAAGACTGAGCTCAGCCAGTCAGATATGTTTGACCAACGTTTACAAGCCAAGATACTGAATGTGGTTGATGTCTCATATGGTGGAGAAAATGGTTTCAATCAAGCCATTGAACTCTCTGCCGAGATTTTATCCAACGTCAAGTTTATTCAGGAAAAGAAACTGATCGGAAAGTACTTTGAGGAGATTAGCCAGGACACTGGAAAATATGTTTTCGGTATTGAAGATACCTTGAAGGCTCTGGAAATGGGTGCTGTTGAGATCTTAATTGTGTGGGAACTTCTTGATATCAACAGGTTCGTGCTGAAAAATAGCACTACTGGTGAGACAGTCATCAAGTACTTGACGAAAGAGCAAGAAGCAGATCAAACCAACTTCCGTGATCAAGAGACTCAAGCAGAGTTGGAAGTCCAGGAGAAGCTGGCTGTTCTTGAATGGTTTGCTAATGAATACAAGCGATTCGGTTGCAACCTTGAGTTTGTCACCAACAAATCTCAAGAAGGATCACAGTTCTGCCGTGGTTTTGGTGGGATTGGTGGGATTCTGAGGTACCAGCTTGACATGAGGTCATTTGATGAATTGTCTGATGGAGAAGTTTATGAGGATTCCGATTAAAACACACTTAATGTGGTTTTCCCGCTTAAAACCTCTGTGCACCATACCAATGGAAGCTAGACAATCCAGGGCACACCTCGCTGCATTTTTTCAAACTGGAGATCAAAGTTGCTTGAGCTTGAAATGCTGCTGATCGGATGGATGTAAAACCATCCGATGTTTGGTTTGAAATGTTTCTGTTATGTTTTCTACCTTCTGTCAGAAGTTTTGAATTTTTTTCAATCAACAATTGACTGATTTATATCCTTCTGTTCTGATATAAAACCACGTATATCTCCGTAGGTTATAATTATCATTTAAATTATATTAATGGCTGTAATACGTAATACGCAGTTCGCAGTATGAGTTCCGAATAAGCTTTATTATTTTTTTGCCGAGTAGTAGGAGTTTTAACTAGAAAGAGTGCTTAGTATGCGACAATGCCCGTGTATTCTCTTTAAGTACGGTTACAGATCGTGATCTCTAGTGCACTCTGGAGGCACAGTAGTGTATCTGCTGCGGTCATTGCAGTAGTTATAGATTGTGTAACTCCGGCGAACAGTGGCCAGGTTGGAGTACTGACTGGCATCCAGGTCTTGAAACTCTCTTTGATCCTACCATCTCTTCCCTTGGGTTTCACAGTACTTTGCATCAACTGATGCCTCACATCCATCAATATGGAAACCTCTGTAGGATGCCACAAATGGAGCTTTGGACCAGTCTGTCTTCTCCAGTCCTCCCCTAGTAGCCCAGTCATCTGCGTCCCACAGGCTTGAATATATCTTCATTGGCTGGTCAAATGGGTATCTCACCCCTAGATCCTTGCTGTTCTTGAACACCCTTATCGGTACCTCATCTACAAAAAATCTGTTCCAGCATTGATAACGAAGTTGGTATCAACAATGGATGGGTGTTGGTTTGCAGTTATGGCCCAAGCGGTAAATGACATGAAAAGGCTCGAGGAGAAAGGGAGCTGACTTACACAATTTGATAAAGGTTCCAAAGAACAGAATAAGTGTGGTGAGCTTGAGTGGGATCAAACCATAGATAAATTCTTTGTTCACGGTTGCCTTTGCCTCCTGAGTAGACGTTTGTCTGCACTGTATACGGCTGTCCTGTTCTGTTCCCAAGAAATTCGAAATCTATTTCATCACGCTCCGAGTTCTGTGATGCCAGCTGCAATAGAAATGAAATGAGGCATCTTTGGAGTTAGAGGGACATTATCACTGTTCATATTGGTTATGTTAGAAGCTGATCAGATGTATGAATGCAGATCAGTATAAGGTCACATTCCAGAGAATATACAGTTTACATACGTAGAATGCAGTTACAGTTCCGGCAGAATCTCCTGGAACCATTTTTATATGCATGCTGAAGTGACCGAATAAGTAGGAACCTTTGGACTGGAATCCAGTACCTGCCCAAATCAAAAGAAACAGAATGCAATATTACTGGCCATTATAGTTTCATGTAATTACTATAAATTTGAAGAGTGGAAATGGGTGGTATCCTGTAGTCACCTCCAGATCGATCCAGCACCAGCTGGATCTCATCTCCCCCATCGAGAATCCTAATGTGATCAGGAGAGTTGCTGGCTACATAGTTCTGTCCAAATGGCACATCTACTGGCTTCCTCGGTGCTGCACCAAAAACCCCTGATGCCATAAGTAACAGAGTAAGACATATGGTGCATCGAAAGAGACACATATTTGCTTTCATGATGTAAACTAGTCCAAGGAAGAGTGCAACAGACGTCAAGCTAAGAATGGATAAGGAATCTGATGGACCTGTCGGGAACTGGCAGGCTTTCTTATGCCATTTTATACAGTTTGACAGAAGACTGGAGAGACACCTTTGCTTATACGTGTAGCTCTTGCAGACAATGCTGCCATCCGCAAACGCGTGCATTAAAAGTCCAGCGATGATGAAAGTAAAACAGATGTGGAAACCCGGAGGCTCAGCTCAAGCTGGCATACCATATCCTTTACTAGAATCATTTGCAGAATACTTATCAGAAGGGTAATAAAATATTTGATGCAGCATTGCCATTTGAGATCTCTGTCAACTAACAGTCATACTTCAGGCTACATAGAACGAGGCCTTGCTTCAGTATTTGTGCTCCCATAATCGTTTGACTTTTCGAAATGCTCCATGCTGAAACATGAAGCTTCTGCTATGCAAGGAATACGAATCAAGGAGAGCAACATATTTTATTGCTTCCGTATCAAACAAAATAGAAATTACCTGAAGTGCGGGACAACAGACATATAGCTTGGTGATTGCGGCCTTCATTGCTAGACTATAACACTTCATTATCCTGAGCTGAATTTAAATTTAGGTCAACTTATTTGCAGAACCTTATTTATTGAATAGGATAGAGTCCCTTACAAAAAGTCAAGATGAACCATGGAAGTCCGCACCCATGTGATATCTAGAGGCCTTCAACATCCATTTCCATTTTGCTTCAATACAAGTAGCATGACTGAGACTGACTAGGATCTCCAGTGTTCACACAATGTATCAATTTCATTAACAGCCTGTGCGTTCACTTCGCAAACTGTAATTGATCACAACTAAAACTGTAAAGGCTGAACACTGAAGTTTCAGAGCAGAAGAGTACCTTAGACAAGCATACTGGATATGGAATAATGACTACTCCCAAATGAACCAGTCTTGTAGAGACATTGAAGAGAGTCATATCATTTACCACTGCATCGTTCCCAGAGTCATTAATGGTGAACTGGTTGGTATAAATGATAGAACAAAAAACTCGAGGGAGAAAACAACCTGATTAATAATTCATAACTCCATAAGTGATTCTCCAACGTACAAATACAAAACATGTTCATACTTATAAATATGAGTAAACACACGGACGACTCCAGAAACCAGATATAAGATATTTTCTGCAACTATAGAAAATAAAGAACTTTCATTTGTATAGCAGAGTACAGAATTACAATAAACTGATCCAGCCTGCACAGTGCATTTGCCTGAACATCACTTCCTTTTCCACTACAATACAATACACTAGCAAGTATCAAAAAGACCTAGGTGTATGATCATAAGCTAAATCTTCGACATACAGAATTTAAAAAATCACAACTTGATATGCATATATATAACATTGGGCTAACCCCGCTGTTTAAAGAAAGGTCTCCTCATAAGAAACATCTTCACGTAAACTAGACTTGGAACACATGTAGACAACAACAACGTCTTTAATTTAAACTTGTGTTTGCCTCCCACTCAATAATTTGGATAGTAATTTGCCAACCCTCTATCCCTGCTGTGCTCCCCGCCACCATGGCTGCTCCCATGATCATAACCACCACCATAACCCCATGGATTAACAGGAGGTGGCGGTGGAGGATAATCATGGCTGTAAAACGGACTCCCAATATGAGGCGAGGATGGTGAATGTGGTTGATGATGATGCATCAAATGTGGTGGCAACGGTAGCGGTGGCCCAGGAGGATACATAGGTGGATTCGGTGGTGGAGGTGGAGCATAATATCCCGAATTCTGTGGTTGTCCTGGTAACAACATCCCGTCATGTGAAACATGAACAATTCCTGACACAGGAAATCCATTATGCTCAGTATGAATCACTTCAGCTGGCCTGGTATGCCCAACCTCTTGCGCTAATCCATATCCATAAGTACCTCCATTAATCACAGGATACTCAATTTTCGATACATTATCATTCTCATTCTCATTCTGCCTATGATAATGATGATCGGCTACTGAAGTATATCCATCAATTCTCAACACAGGATCAAATCCAACACCACCACCACACATCTCCTTCCCATTAAAATCCAACTTATAACTAAAATGTAACACACCATTGGGCTTCCCATCGATCGTCCTAACCTCATACCTCGTAAACCTAACAACACCATTCCACTCCTCAACCATATCCTTCAACGGCACACGAACATCTCCAAGCAACTTATCATCAAATAAAATATTACCAGGAGAGTAAAACGCAAAAGTAAGAAACAGATGTTCACAATCGCTTAACCTAATTCCATCCAGATCGAAATTCATCTCTCGATTCCACTCCAGATTCCCGTCTTTCTCCTCTTCTGTCGTTGTTCGTTGATGCTGTGATTTTGGACGTCGGTCAGGATCGTCGCTTGCGAGCGCGACGGTTACGTAGACGTTGAGCTTCTGGAAGAAGTTGAAATTTGTAGGTTTTAGATCTTTGCAGTTAAGTACCTTTACTTCTAAGGTGCTCGATTTTGATTCCATCGAGAATGTGATCGGAGTTCCGGTTGCGACTTTGCGATTGTCGTCGGCTCAATTTGGAGTTACGGATAGTAGTTGAACGACAAGATGAGAAGTCTCCAGAGTCGTTTTGGTTGGTTGATATACCGGACATTTTTCATCATTTTTTCTTTTTAGAATTATACTTTTTTTTTTCTGATTGTTTTTAGAATTATACTTTGAAGCATCTTTTCATTTATAAGAAACTAGCGTACCGTCCATCGTCTCGACGGAAATGCATCATCCGAATGCGCTAGCGAATAAGTCAAACACGGGCATGACTCGATCGACCAATTTTTGAACTCGTGTGGTTTGTGTATATTAAAACCTTTAATTTTTAATGAGACAGACCAGACCTGTTTGTTTTGTGTAAATTTAAACTTTTAATTTTTAATGAGTCGGGCTGGACCCGTGTGGTCGCGAATGAGAGGAAAGCGATTAAAAAATTAAATAGAGAGAAAAAGTATTTTGATCAGTTTTGCATTTGACCGTCCGTTCATCTATTCTATTATATATATACTAGATGAGAACCCGTCGTCCCGACGGATGTGGCGGTTCATCTGAATTATTTTTTCTTTGTTAAAAGTAAATTACCTGAATATGTACACACAATACATAAAAAGTAATTTCCGTACAATGGTAATACTAACTTGCTGACACTTTAACATATTAAACCATATCATCCCTTCGTCACTAACAACTTTGATTGAACTTCATATGGATTTAAAAGGAACGGACAAAACAACGACATAACAACTTGCTAAATACTCATCAAAAAACTTGATTTCGAGGGTCATCAACCATCTGTTAAAG
>JAWWMW010001538.1:0-12152 GCA_035048345.1 Echeveria elegans
GTTACCCAGTATCAAAACAAAGCAAGAAAAGGAATGATTCAAATATCACAAAGCGAAATTCTAAAACCATAGGTGCCCAAACCGTACAAGCGACATGACCATAATGATTTGAGTTCTAGTATGGAAATGCATACATCTAATCAAGAGCTGCATCATCTCGTTAATGGACATAGGCACAGTTGAATTTGTCAATGTTTATTAAGTAGAAATAAAAGAAAATGAATTGAAACAAATTGAACTTAAATAAGTTGGACTAAACTGAAATAAGTCGGCTTGAACCGAAAATAAGTTGAGATAGACTGAACTAAACTAGACTGTAATATAAAGTTCCAATTTTAAAACCCGAAGAACAGAGCCCAAAATGTGTCGAAGTTTTAGGCTCGACAAACTGTACAATATGTAGTTTTGAATATACGGATGAAGAATATATAAATTTTTAAGACCCTGATAATAACCAGTCATTTTCTTTCCACAAAGAGAGAGGTTTGGAAAACGAAATAGGATGCTAGTCCAAGTCCATGAAACTATTTGTGATGGAAACTGAGGGGACAAGCCAAGCAAGGAAACCCAGTTCGGCATCACCGTTAATCTTCTGAGAGGAATACTCTATCAACAACTGCCAAAGGTCTCCTACAGTCCACTTATGAGATAAAATCCACTTAGTGACCTGAGAAATATTAAGGAAATTTGTGTGAACTTGATACTTGAAGATTTGTGACGTAAGCTACTAAAATTGCAATTTATATATAAGGAACATGATTTGATGTATTTTCGTGTTTCCTTTAAACCAGAGCAGGTGGATAAAGACTAATTTTTTTAGCAACCTTTGCAACAGTTGTTCTGATTGAAAATGATATATCACTCAGTTTACCTGTTCCAGACTCTCCAAAGCCGCCAAACCAAATGTGTAGTATGCAATAAATGGTCTTTGCGCCTGAAATGTAAAAAACATATCGACAAATATGAACTTTGATCATTAAAACACTCATGACGGCAACTATACAGTATACACATCCTGCCAGGTTTCACGATTGATTCCATGTAGTCGTATTCCAAAAACCCGTAACTTTAAAAGCTACGCAATATATCACGTGGAAAAACTACACATGTTAAATGCTGCATTTATTCATAGTTAACAGAGACGTAAAATCCCGACTTGCATATTGAAAGGCCAACAGAACTTGCTTGATAAACAAGACTTTCTTTTGACCAACAAACAGTAAAAACTCATAAAAATATGAATATAATGTATTATATTGCAGCATAAACTTTTCATGAAGATTTGAATCAAACACCTGAGAAGCAGCAAGCCATTGAACCACCATTTTTAACTCCGGATCTCCCCCAAAGGCTCCACAACCCCAATTTCCAGTAACAATCCCTACATTGTCTTGATTATCCATATATTGACGGTTAATCCGCTCATTCGTAGATAAAGCATCATTTGACATTTTCTGGAACTTGGAATTCAGAACATAGTTACACTGATTAAAAAATCCACAGAATGCTTTGTTGACCTCACTGCATAAATGCAAAGACTACTATGGTCAATGAAATCAATAAGTCAGAATAATATTTCACAATATTATTTACATATTTTTCTTTCACATAGACAAACAGAGACGTACCGAATAATGAACTCAAGTTCATATTGTCTCATCAGTGGGCTGCACAATGCATCTATTGCTATTAACTTTGTTCTGCGTCTTCCAAATTTATCAACTTCCTTACAATCTATATGGGTACCAGAAAAGCGAAATGTATGGGCATACCTAACAAAGCAGTAAATGATAAAACTCTTAGCAATCGGGCAGCTTAAGAAAATCAAATAAAACACCAGTATTGTTGGATGCAAAGTATCTCACGTCTCAATTTTTTGTGTACTAAATAGTAAATGGTAAATACTGACCTATATGAACATTTAACTATCAAATACACCTCCAAACTACTAGTGATTTCATTCGCTGGAGAAAAGATATTTTACGAAGGGCTATATATATCATTGTTCCACTCATTTGAATAAAGAATCACATGCATGCATGGAAATGAAAATTGTCTAACAATAAAAATCACCAGAACCCAAACAAAACAAAAAAACATTGTTAACACCCTTCAGAATACCAGAATTTTATTACTTATTTCAAAGAAGCTTACCCGGTATAGTCCGAAAAGCGCTCAGCGCCAACAATTTCAATAGCCTCATTGTCTGCCATGCCGGGAAGGAACAACATTCCAGCAATAAGCTCAGGACAGATCATAAAACGAATTTCTTCCTACAAAAGACAAGAAACACCATCATAAAATTAACAACGTACGGTAGGTGTACACAGTAAATATTAAGGATGAAACAAAGTTATCAGTTTCGTGATAGAGAAACAGAAAGTGAGAGAAAAAAATCACTGGGTCCGGTATTGGTCCGCCAATTTTGACACATAAAATAGCAGAATCCTCAATAACAGATAATCTATCCTGTACCAATTTTCAAATATTTTGAGAATTTTTAAAATAATAAAAAAGATGCGATCCATCTAAACTACAAGAACCTGTACACAGCCACTACGAAGAGAACCACCTCCAAGATATTTGTTAGCAAAGTCAACTTCAAGACCTTCATTTGACTGGTCCTCTATTAAACCTGAATCGTGAACCTAAGTAAATAAAATCATTAAGAAGACAGCAAACTACAGTCAAACAAAATTGATTGAATATGGATACTGAAAGATCATTTGGCTTAGAGGAAATAAGGAATACCATAAAATCGCATAGGGGGGCAACCGATGCACTCCAGAAACCAACTCCTGGATAAGAAACTTCATGGGGGCTAGGAGCCAATGGCAGAACTTTGCGTTCAAAGGAGACTCTACCAGAAGGCATGCAAGAAGATATCCGTTCAAAATAATTAGTGATACACTTTATTTTGTGTTCCATCCTTTCACTGTAATTTTCATAGAGAATCCTGAAACGCCAAGTAAAAGAATCAACAAAAACTTTTTTGGAGAGCATGACCAGCCTCTCAAAGAAACGACTCATAAGTCATTTCTCTCATGAGCTAAGCTGAAAAATATTTAACATACCACAGTATCCTCAGCGTTAGCAGTGAACCAACTCTTAAAATAGTTATATACGCAAAATTTTGATCATCACAACAGTCTGAAAAAATGACCTTAGCCTCTCAAAAAAAAATGGAGATCTGGAGACAGGTTATTGAAAAATCCAATGAACTTAAAAATAAAACATACAAGAAATGTGGGAACCTAAAGAAACATAACTCTATAAAAGCATGTAAAAAGAATGCAGTAGGAGTAAGTGTAAATACAAGGTATAAGTAACCTACTCAAACATCTGATCAAAGTTGATAAGTGGAAGATCTTCAGAGGCTCTGATAGCAGAGGGAAACAGACAGAAAAAGGAGCACGTGAGAAGAGCTGCGATCAACTCCTGTCAGCAGTATGAATAGTTTTGTTTTTAGAAACAAGTGAAAGAGATAGTAATGGATTATAGATACACGTAGTTACTTGTAATATCCTCAGCGCCAGAATCCCAATTAGAGAATATTTTTAAAAAGTAACAACTACTCTAGGCTTCATCATCCGGCCAATGCGTCAGCTTCATTTACAAAAAAAGGAAAAGTAAAAAAAAGAGAGAAGGTAAGTACCTGAGTGAGGAAGACAGTGCCAGGGTTTTGCTGATGCAGTATCCTAAGACCAGTGGAGATTCCATCCACAACACTATCAGCCTCACTATAATGAGACTCTAACAGTGTGGGCAGTCTCAGCAACAACTCAGCCATCTTCGGAACAACCTCAGAAAACCATTTGGCGGATTCAGAGCGCAACATCAACTGCAAAAGAAGAAATGTCAAAACACAAGAAACAAGTATAGGGAGAAGAGGAAGGCGGTTACTTACGTCGTCGAAGTAGAGGGCGTAGGCATCGGGAGCAGAAGGTACGAGTGGGTCGGTCGAGAGGGATAGGGAGTTTCTAATATCGGATATGGCGATGAAAAGAGACTCTCCGGAGTCGATTCTACTGGGATGTGGTCCCTTGGAGATGTCTTTGAGTGCTTCGACGACTGGAGGTGGCCAGAAGAGAGACGACGAGCGGTAAATGAGGGGAAGAAAGGGTAAAATTGATTGAAGATCCTTCCGCATCTCCATTTTACGCACCTCTCCGCTGCTTCGCATTTGGCTTGTGGTGATCTGCTCGGAGGCAATTGCCCTTTGACTCCGACTGTCGTCTGCCCACGCTTCTTTGAGCATCTCCAGCGCACAAGCTAAATTGGGCCTTTTTTACAAAACAAAAAAAATGTCCAAACTGTCATGTTATATAGATAAGTTATATTAGTTAGGTAAAATATAATATTATACTAGCGTACTGCCCGTCATCCCGACGGGGATGCATCGTCCCGAATATGCAATCAAACAGTTCAAATACGGGCGGGACTCGATTGATCAATTTTTGGGCCCGTGTGAGCAGTGTAATTTAAAATTTTTAATGGGTCAGGTTGGGTCCTCATGTTATGTGAAAATTTAAACAGAACCTGTGGTCTGTGTAAATTTAAATTTTTAATGGGCCGGGCTGGGCCCGTGTGTTTCTCTAAAAATTTAAACGGGGCCGTGTGTTCTGTGTAAATATAAAATTTTAATTTTTAATGGACCGGACTGGACCCGTGTGGTTAAAACCTTATCAAATGAAATTTTTAATTTTTAATTTTTAATAGGCCGGGCTGGACCCGTGTGGTCTATGTAATTATAAACTTTTAATTTTTAACTTTTAATTTTTAATTTTAATGGGTCGGACTGGGTCCGTGTGGTTTGTGTAAGAATAAATAAAAAAATTTAAAGATAGGAGCAAAATGGGTAGTTCATAATTTGAAAGTCCGTTCTACCTGTTCTATTATATACTCGTATATAGATGATATAAAGAGGGGGCATTTTGGATATTACATATTTGAGCCTTTATCCATTATATTATCTTTTAATGAGTATATTCAATTATATTATAGATTGTTGCTCAGTTTCACAAAGTCAAAGCAAGACAGGACACAGTTAAACCCTAACTTAATGTCCATAAGTTAGCCCTCGGCCCGGCCCAATACCAGAACATGTTTTAACAAGTTTCCGTCACCATTTTGTCAAGCGTCCTGCACAGAATACTCCAGCATTCCAACATCGCTGCTTCGCTTACTTTACATTCCAATGCGTTATTACGATCACCAGACTTTACAATTATCTTTCTCTTCTCAGCTTGTATGATATTTACGATTTGTTCCTAAAATAAGTATATCGTTACGCAAGAACTCCAACATCATTCTATTAAATGATATTACATAAGTTGTCCACACACACACACACACAAATTTAATGGAATTCGAAGTGCACAACATGACAACATACAGAATATTCCAATCCACATTGGTTAACAGCAGTTGGATCATCGAAGACTTGATCAAAGCAATACTCATACCGTTCAAAAGCCATTCAGTCTTATTATTCACATCAATCATTCGCACATTAGCATCATTCTTCACATCATTTGCAATACCCCGCAATGAAATCTTAATATAACCAGACCCCTCCCCGACCCTGATTGACAAAACAGAACCCTGTCTTTAACATGTCTATCAATGACATGGGATGGGAAAGGTCTCGTTAGCCAAGTGAATAAGGAACTGTATGTAACTCCAGACCCGACCCGGCAAAATTCAAATGGATGCTATGCTAAAAAAACGCTGTACCACGTCATAGAAGGTCATGTGCCCTGTACGCTTCCTCCTCCATATCTAATCTAATACTAACCCCACCCATATTATAGTTTCCTTTTCTTTATTTGCGTCTTTAAATATACTTTTTATTTTCTTAAATAAAATATTTTTTACTCCCACAAGCACACTCCCTCCAATTTATTTACTTTGTCTTCTTTCTCTTACCTATTTTTATTTCACATAACTTTTTTTAAAAAATTGTGTTCAAACCCAGATAAGCTCTATAATAAAGACGGACAGATTAACAATTTTTTTAAAAAAAGTTGTCCTTATTTTCTCCAAAAATCTACTAGCAAAATGGACACTTATAAAATAATCGTCTACACAGCGGTGGATAGAAGATATCATACACCGCCATATTCCAACAATCACATTCGTTTATTCATTCAACTAACCAATCAAAACACGAAACGTGGCGTACATGAAAAGAAAGTCAACTTACAGGATCTCTTTTTGCAGTATAAGTACTGTTGATGTCCTGTGACCCGACTTCATCCCCCTCTCTTCGTCATCGGTTGGTTTACGACCTCGCGAGTCGCGCGACATCTCTTTAGTCGGCGCTGTTTGATTTACATTTAATCGATTCGAGGTAGCTGCTTTGTTGATTTATCAGATCTTCTTGCGATCTGATTTTGATTTTTGGGTTGATTAGGGTTTCGAATTTAGTGATTTTGATTTTAGGGTTTGATTGAGAAAGTAGGAGATGTGGTTGTGTGTTGTAAATTGAAATTGGGTCTATGTTTTTATGGCTTGGATAGATTTTGATGCGTGTCTGCGGTGTGTCGATTGCTTCCGTTGTGTTTGGGTTTTTGATTTGTGTCCATTTTTATGATTTTGGGTTGCGTGTGGTTTTAGGGTTTGTAGTAGTTGTGTTCTGCTTTTTCTAAGGTGTTTGTGTTTTTCTTGTTTTGTTGGTGGTCTGAATTGTATGTGTAGGAATTATCATTTTAGCTGGATTTGTATGCATGGCTTTTGTCACTTGCTTGACAGTTTCTGATGAGTGTATTTGTCGATCTTTCTGTTAATCTCTGTTTAGGTTTTTTAGAATTTGGGGCGACAAAATGAGGCACATACCTAGAAAGACAGCTTCCCGAGAAAGTTTTCTGTTTTGTAAAATTTGTTAGATAATTTCAGAATTATGAGTTGGCTCTTTCCGCTTTTGCTGAAGTGAGTATGACGGCTATTGTGAATGGCTCTCTAAGCGTAAGCTGTCCAGTTTAAGTTTATGCCAATGATGGTTGATTTAAGATTGGTGTTAAATTTATTGTACACGATTTTAAAGCCTTGTTGTGGTTTATATTTATACCTGTCTAAGATGGTTGCTAGTTAAAATTTAGCCAGATAACGTCTGTAAAAATAACGGCTCATTGCTGGTAGATGCATGTGAAACTTCAGATTCATGAGTTAACAAGTTTTGATTGGAGCTGTTTTCTGTTTGCTCCCTGTTTGGTCTCTGAGTTTCGGGTGTAACTGTTATTAATCTTATGGATCCGTTTTTTTCGTTATGAAGAATGCTGAATGCTTGCATATGTTTTCACTGTGATCCACTTGTCTGTTCTGTTGAGATCCAGACTGCCTATTGGCCATACTTGAGATTATCTGTTAATGAATAGGTTAGAAACAACGCAGTACGAGATGGAGCATGATAATTCGGGATGCCAGGCTCCCCCTGATGCACCTCAGCTATGTGCAAACAACTGTGGATTTTTTGGAAGTGCTGCAACCAGTAACATGTGCTCCAAGTGCTTCAAGGAAATGGTGTTGAATCAGCAACAAGCACAAATTGCTGTGTCATCCTTAGTCGCTGGCAACTCTTCCAAGACAATTGAGGTTATCCCGAAAGTTACTACAACTATTGAAACTGATTCCGGAAAGCCTGTAGTTTTGACTACCCTGGCAGCCTCTGCTCTACCTCCAAATGACAATGGAAACGAGAAACCCAAACAGGGCCCAACCCGATGCCTTACTTGCCGCAAGCGCGTAGGCTTGACTGGGTTCAACTGCCGATGTGGAAGCACCTTCTGTTCCATCCATCGGTACTCAGATAAACACGAGTGCCCATTCGACTACAAAAATGCTGGCCGTGATGCAATTGCAGAAGCCAACCCAGTAATCAAGGCCGACAAGCTCTCTGATAAAATCTAAATCAATGAGCAAAGAAGCGGCCGTCGTCCAATCTCCAGCGCCGTATGATGAACTCTAGAATAATTATTTACCGGTGAAGGAAATTTGCCAGAAAAAAAATGTGTGCTATGCTACTAGTCCGTGTTTCTTTATCATTCCGAAACCATGGTACTCATGTTTTTACTGGTGTGATTGTTGAAATTGGAATCTTTATGTATAAGAAAGGAATCAATCTAGGCTTCACCGTCCGCTTTTCATTGAGGTGCATCTGACACGAGTGAAACTTGGAACATGATGAAAAACAACTTGAACAAGTAACAAACGGCCACCATCAAATAGTACTGTATAACATTCCTTCAAGTTGATCAACCAAAGCCACAGCCAGTGGCAGCCAAGTTGAAATATTCTTTCATCTGTGAACATATGAGCACGTAGCATACACTGCATATTGCATAATGATGTTGAAAAGGAGCGTGTGGGGAAAATAAACCACGGCTGGCCTGATCAAAGCCAACTTGGTCGCAATGGGCGGCTGTATTGTTGTTAAGTATGTTTCGTAAAAAATAACGAATATACCCTTTCTCCAACATACATACGTGGCCTAATCAAAGATACGAAGGTCAAGTTGTTTTGTACGCATGTGGTAGTATTTTATTCTCTCTCTCTCTCGTTTGTTTATTGATTCGGTCGGTTGTTTGTATTTGGCAAGTTGTATTGTTTGCCTTAATTGAGGGATTATGCTTTTGATTAATGTCGAAGGTTTAGTTTTTATTATACTCTTAATTAATCGTTTGCAATCATTCAATCACATCGCTACGCCCAATTTATTAATTGTTGTTTGTTGTGCTTGGACTCTCGAACAACGCAATTTTACTGTTAATTGGAGTCAACTTAAAATGACGCAATTTTACTGTTTAAGAAATTATTTGAGTACTTTTTTTTATAAATAACACTGTTTTAGCCTGAGATATTAAATCTCATTTACAAAAATATTCCTATCTGCAATGTGGATTAAAGGGTGGTTTGCAATGGTGCTTTAGCCACATTTCCAGGGTCCATACCCTCTCCATTTCCTTTCCTTCCACAATCTTCTTCACTCCATGAAACAACAACTAACAAACATAGCAACAAAATAATCCGATCATCTTCCCCATATAACAACAAATATCTCGCTCCTCATACGACACCGTATCTCATCAAGATATCATTTCTTTTTTCTCCCGGAGTAGTAAACAGTACCTGCTCATCCTCACACGCCACCTTTGTCGCCGAATATTATCATCTCCCTCCACGTCAGCATTTCACAAATTCCATTTCTATATAAAAGAAAAAAGACGCAAAAGGGCAGTTTGGTAAAAACAATAGAAGAAAGGTTTGGGGATACGCGTATCAGCGAGGCCCATATATTTCATCAACCATTAACAGACCCCTCTCAACACGCTTTAAACTCCCATCCCCTATTACCTCCACTCCAACCAAACCTCAATCGCCCCCCTTTTTTCTCTCTCTCTCTAACCTCATCTTCGTCGCGCTGCAGTTTCATTCTATTTCCAATCTCCGATGGCTCAGAAAACCGGACAGGAGGAAGCAGAGTTCAAATCCGTCCCGGATACGCTCAATCTATGCGTCAATAACTGCGGCGTCACCGGTAATCCCTCTACCAATAACATGTGCCAAAATTGCTTCACCTCCACATCCACCGCCGCAGCGGCGATACTATCATCCTCATCCTCATCGTGCGGTGGGCTGAAATTTGATAAATCTATCAGATCTGCAATCGTGGCACCGCATGTAGAGCCAGATCTGAAATTAAAAGAAGTTCCGGCGGTGGACGGGAAGATTGAGGCTGTGAAGCGCGTGGTGAATCGGTGCTGTGGATGTAAGAGGAAGGTTGGATTGACTGGATTTCGGTGTAGGTGTGGTGAGTTGTTTTGCTCCGAGCATCGGTACTCGGATCGACATGATTGTAGTTATGATTATAAGGCGGCCGGAAGAGAAGCGATCTCTAGGGAGAATCCGGTGGTCAGAGCGGCGAAGATCGTTAAAATCTGATGATGATGACGACGTTTAAGATGGCGTCGTCATTTTCATCTTCATTTCTACAACAAGTTAAACGACGCTGAATGCTGTCGTTTTGACGAAGTCAACCAACTCTGTCTGACGTACCCCACGGAAGAAGATTGAGACTACCGGGACGATTTAAACGAATTAAAAGAGTTTTATTTTAGCGCTTGAAAATTTGTCGCTGGTTTCTCTTTCGCTTGTTGTTAAATTGTTATTATTATTTATTGATGATGATTTTTAGTGTTTCTTTGTTTATTGATATTAATTATTTGTATCAAAGAATGGACTCATGGAGGTAGAGATGTCAAATGGGCGGGTAGGGTAGGGTATGAGCGGGTATGAAGAGGGTAAAAAAGGGTAAAGGGTACAAAAGGGTAAGGGTTTAGTGGGCGGGTAAAAAGGGTAAGGGCGCCCTTTAATACCCTCATTTTGAATTTTGACCAATCGGTCAACGACAGTCAACGCTGGTCAACGACCGGACCTCCGCCGGTCAACGGTGGTCAATGCCGGTCAACGGTGGTCAACGCCGGTCAACGGTGGTCAAACAGTGGTCAAAATTGAGAAAAGGATTATAAGAGGGCAAATGGGCGCCCTTATTATAAGAGGGTATTAAAGGGTAAGGCATTAAAGGGTAAGAATATTAAATGAGTGGATATGAAAGAATATTTTTAGAATGGGTATAGGGCGGGTATAGGACGAACGATATTTTTAACACCTCTACATGAAGCATGGCGTGGGTGGGTTTACCGGTTCTTGCTACGTTGCTGCCTTGGTTGTTGTTGTTGTTGAAGATAATCTTGAAGTCCGTGAAAGGTTTCCTTTTTTTGTGGCTTTTGGAAATTATTAATTTGTAGGGATTACTTTTATGTTGGTAAAGTTGGTAGGACCCAACTAGATAGAAAATTGGAGTGGTATGCAATATGCATAGAAATTAATGTTAGTATTGATCAAAATTAAAGGGTCACATTCAAGTTGGTCCAAGAGGCAAGGTAGTTGTGTTCTGGATCGTATAAATGCGATTGTGAATGAAATCGTACGCCCAATTTTGATACGTGACTCTGTATATTATTGTTGGTACTATCGAATTTGTCGACATCTATGGAACCCATAGGAAAAAATTGGTCGTCATTTGAGGGAATTTCTTAAAGAGATGGTAGAAGAAGAAGAGCTAATGTGGACGTCCGGAAATGTTTTCGATAACACCGAAGTCAAATGTTGGTGCTATTTTAGGAGAAAAAGGGGTTTTATTGCAGTGGAGTGGCGCGTGCACGTCACAACACAGGCTGGAAAGTCACCATTACTAGACATTAAATACGCTACAATAATACTTACGTTTTCCGCTTAGCTGTCAACAACAAAATCATTTTTTAATTTAGTTTTAGAAAAAATAAATTAAAAAACGAATCTGCACAATGGTCGTCGTCGGTCAATCGGGCCGCGTTTATGGCCTTCCCTAAGTTCCGTTTCATAGTCTCTTCCTTACCAAGTCAAAGACCGTCCAGGGGCAGAAATGTAATCAACTGAAACAAACCCGCAATCCGAAATGCTTTCACGGAGCTTCCCTCGTAAGCTTTCCGCCAAAATATTTCAATTTCCAACTCTCCCCCAGATCTGACCGATTCCGACGACTCCCAAAAATCGCACATCCAAAGTCGCAGCTCTTCATACTATGCGGGTATTGCAATTTGCAATGTGTCGTTGTTTTAGCATTTTGTTGAAAATTCGCATTAACCTAGTTTCGTAATTTGCTTTTTGTTGGTAGCTTAAGATGTGGAATTGTGTTTTTGAATGCAAATTAGCTGCTTAAAAACTGCGTAGGATCATGTATTAGGAATTTTGGAGTCAGTAGAAGAGCATCCTCAATTCAATTATTTTGGTTTAGTTTAGGTTTAATGAATTCTGGTACATCGATTATTTTTCGAAATGTGAAGCGTAGTTTTGATGTTTTTGTAGAAGGATGGAAATTGGAATTGATATACGATGCTGGTAGTTATACTAAAATTTGTTCGAGTCACAGGAATGGAGCGAGGCAGTAGACGTAAGTACGAAGGAGATGTGAAATATGTATCGGAAATGAGCACTGTACTGGTTGCAACCATTCAGGAGACGAAGGATAGGATATCGTTGATAGAGCATATTTTTTGCAGTGATCTGTTTCCTAATATTCAGTCGAAATGGAAGAGTATGTACGATGTGTGTTC